>JAVDBV010088387.1:0-11225 GCA_032619315.1 Piper longum | reverse complement strand
GGAAAGGGGCGGCCGGAAGAGGTGGCGGGAAGTGGCAGATGCAAGTGGCGGAGGGAGTCCCGGAGATAAGGAACCACAGTCGTAGCGGATGTAAGGGGTCGATCGACTTCAGCGAATGGAGGTGCGAGGCCGGAAGGAGGGGTGAGATCGGCGGCAGCAGACTGCCAGAGGGAGGGTCGGTGGCGGCAGCGGATGGACGGGCGGGGAGGGATAGGTTTAGATTTTTAAACCGTAAATTCCACTTTTACATTTGCACAAATAATTCGATTAATATTATAGCAAGGGTATTTTGGTAATTTAATCATAAAACCGATTCCAAACGATTTAACTAGATTTTGAATCGATGATGAATCGGCCGGAATCAGGCTGAATCGGCCGATTTGTTGACTGATTTCCACACATACCGATTCCAACCCATTTTTTGATCGAATTTCATCCGATCCGAGTTAAATCAGCTGATTCCGATGGAATCAGCCGATTTATTCAACATTGCTCACTACTACAGCACTCCATCAATTGAAGCTTGAGCTCATAAATCATGTTGAAAAAAATATTTGATGTAGGATACTTAGTGTTGAAATTTTTTTTGGTTAACTCATAAAATGAAGCCAAACATTTATGTATCAATCTTAAATCAAGTCATTCATCTTCAAAAGGACATATGAATGCACATCAAAGTAACTATAATGTTCAAAAACATCTTTAAAATCTAAAGCCATATCAATCATTTTGTAAGTAGAATTCCACTTAGTCTTTACATCAAGTTTTAAAGAATGTTTTGGTTCATACAATTGACTTGTATATTAATAGAAATAATCACTTTTAATATATTTCACACATTTACGAAACTTTTTACAAGACTTAGCAATCTCATTTAACCCATCTTGAACAATTAAGTTCAAAATATTAGCATAACTTCTCACACGAAAGTAATCCCCCGAAAGATTTGGAGTTCTACTTGAGAAAAACCAACTTCATTTATTTCGTGCGCCATCATTTGCACTTGCATTATTAAATACAATCATAAAAACCTTTTTATCAAGTTGTCTACAAATTTTACTAATAAGACACTTGGCTATACATTCTCAGGCAAAATTCAACACCTTTTTTTTTGTAATTCCCAATTTTCATCAATAAAATAAGCTGTCAAATAATATAAGCAATATTTTGTGAAGAAGTCTAAATATCATTAGTAAAACTAATTTGGCTCCTAACTTTTTCCAACATGTGATAGACTTTTTTTTTTCTTTTCATGAATTCCATGACAATCTCCTGTAATTGTTCTCATATAAGCCATCACAAATTGTGGTTGCAAATTACTAACCCGTCTTTTAAAGCCTTCATGTTCCACAATTGAAAATGGATACTCATGTAAGATTATTGCATCGACCAACTCTAATCTACTCATTCCTTGATCAAATTTTCAAACATCTATTTCATTATCTCCATCTTTTTTAATTCTCATCTTTAAAATTTGTTGCTCAATATCACCACTTATTTTTTTGTACTCTTCATTTTGATATTAGGGAACTTCCCTTCAATATGCCTCAAAAAATGAGTAGTTTCATAAGTTCTGGCTCCCTCCAACTTCTTTTCACAATAACGACAAATAGCCCATGGCCCATTCTCTTCATATTTTCTATCAAATAGGCTCATACACCAAATGCTAGTTTTCTCTTTATTGATGGTGTAGCAATCATAGATTCTCTTTCTTTAGCAAAAGAATTTTCACTATCTTTTCCACCTCCACTTTGTTCATTTACATTTGCTAATGAACTTGCATGATCCATCTCTAAAAACAAAACATGTTAATTATAAACATATGTGAAGAAGGAAAAAATTCTACATCTATGTGTACATAACTATATCTCCCAACTACTCTGGGCATAAGATGTAATTATCAGGTTATGAATATATTTATATAAGTTATCTAGCACATTTGTCTTAATAAACAAATACATAGATGTTCATTAGTAAAAACTTGATGTACAACCAAAAGGACTTCCTAATCCTTCTGAATCCTATAAATTTAACCAATCGGATATAAAATACATTCCAATTGCAATTCAAAATCGGTACTAACATATTATAAAATGCTTCAATGAGATGTAAACAACACATTGCACCCCTCAACAAACTTCAGTGTTGCTCATATTCAACTCCATTTATAAAAGTGATGCAAACAAACATTATTGATTGACATTACCTATTCCCTCCACGATGCAAGCTTCCTTGACCAAGCAATTATGCAAATATGGAGCATATCAAAAAAGTTGGTGACCTACAACCAAAAGGACTTCCTTAGACGAACAGTAAGAAGTCTCAATGATCAATATTGTCAAATACAAAAGTCAATCAAACTATCAAGAAGATAAGGTGATCCTAATTCAAGATCGAATATGTCCTAATTCTCATTCAACATCGGAGTTATCGTTGTGTCAAGACAACGTACATCAAACTCTTAATTTATGCTTAATTCTCAAATTGTCTATGTTTTATGGACCAAGTGATCATCAAGGAAATATTATTCACATTCACAGTCACATATACTAATAGGCGAGAACATTACTCTATCATTTATTTCTTCTTGTAGCAGAATTACTAGCCATCTTGAGCAAGGATAAGCTTGCACTAATATGTGTTGAGGCTGCACCATATTTACAAACTGATGAAATTGAACAATAAACATGGTCAATATGAAGCACAACAAAGGCAAACCATGTGGAAAAGAAAACTCAAAACTCATAAACCAGACACAAGAAACAACATCAAGATTGGGATTAAACATTATTGGTTCCAGAACTATACATAATGCAACATGGTACCACGGCTAGCCTTCCTATACATGGAAAACAACGTCCTAGACAAACACATTACCAGATAATAGATATAGGAAATTATCAAACACACTACCGGTGGCATGGGCAGATTGGGGGAGATGAGGGGCAGGTTGTTGCTAATGAGGAAATGAAAAAAAGGGCTTTATAGGGAATTATCAAAGAAAGCCTTACACATGCTATTATGATTGGAGTTGCCCCGGAGGAGAAGGGACAATGGAGGGGGGAAGCGGGCGGCAGTCGGTAGGGTGTCGATCGTGCTCGGTGAGAGCGTGGATCAGCTACTAGCAACATGGGCAGTTTGGGGAGAATGGAGATGAGGAGCCGTTAGCTCGTCATGGTTTTTAAATTTCAGACTGTCCATGGACAATGCTTGGGTCCCACAGACAACTCGAACAAGGGCTTGGTCAGACAAGTTTGGTCCAACCAAATTTTAAGTAGATGCGGACAACAGCTTGTCCGATGTCCGTCCAATTGATGCTCACCCCTAGTAAGTACCGACCAGGCCCAAGCATGGACAACTCAAATAGCTCTTAAGTGTAACTTTGAGTTGGATGTTGTAGCTTTGAAAATCTCAAAAAGGGATTTCATCCTTGAGGTTTTCTTAATCTAGAAGATCGATTAAATGACCCATAGATAGTGATATATAATTTAATGCCCCTAACTATGTTCTGCAATATAAATCAAATATGGTAAGTCAAACAAAAAATCAAGCAGAAGGGAGTCCTAACAAACTGAGTAGTACTCCTCATCCTATTGCAGCAAGTTCAAACTCCGAGCAATGTAGTGATGCAGAAAATTACACACCCATGAATGATGAATGCGCACAGTGCATGAACAGTCTTAAATTCACCAAGAATGTGTGGCAAGCAAACAAAAATTAAATAAACATTTAACTGATTTGGTCTAATATCATGAAACAAGTTTATCAGATTAACAAACTACATGCTGAAATCATTGGTGTTATGTATGTATATTAGGAATATCAATTGGGCTTAGACCTACACAATTGAAATATCAGAAGATGTCAGTGTGTATGGGGATCTGAACACATAAGCTTAAGATATCCTAACACGCTAAACAATAATACAATATTGGAATTATTATTAAAAGAATCTCAACTGACTAGTAAATTAGTTAGTAACCTCAATAGTTAGTCGTTGAGGCAAACTGAGATTTGGAACTTAAAGATGCCAAATCAAACGGATTAGATTAGCTCTTATAGAGAAAATTAAGATATCACAATCATTATAGAGATAATGATTTTTATTGTTAAACATTTTATCATTTATGAAATTAATTAATTGCATCGCCAACTTGATTAAGATCACACATTTAGGTCGTTTATAATTACACATGCATGAAAATTATTATAAAAATCATATTTTTAAAATGCTCTAATATTCAATACATAATCAATAATATATTAACATAATCAAAATGATGAAAATTGCATGGCCTAACAAGGATCTACATGAAACAATGCAAAATGTGCGAAACAACTAAAGAAAGGGGGAGAAAGGTGTACTGGAGGACGAGGAAGAGAAGGGGGAAGAAAGTGGGGGGAAAGGCGGAAAATAGGAGGAAGAAATAGGGAAAAAGAGAGGGGAAAGAGGGAGGAAGGAGAGGAGGGCACTGGCCGAAGGGAAGGGGAGGAGTGAAGATGAGAGAAAAAACAGTGTGACTAGGGTTTTATAAAACACCCAACCAACACCAGCATGAAGGTACACAAGGGTCGGCCTTGTGGCCCACACTGGGATGCACACACACATTGTGCGAGGGTGCAAAGGCACTAGGAGGGTGTCCTTGTGCTTGACACAGCCGTGCCAAGGGAAAAAAGAGGGAAAGGGGAGGAAGGGAAGGAAGGCAAGAGAAAAGGAAAGGGGCGAGATGTCTTCTAAACACAAATAGGGCTAGAGGTATGCTAGAAATGCATTCGGCACGACTCTAACATGACAATTAACCATAAGCTAACTAAAACACCCGAAATAACAACAAAGTCATAACTTGACAATTGGGGTTGACCGGATAATACTCAACGGTAGGCATGCCCAATGCCCAGGTCCAAGCAAAGAAAGGAGGCTACTTCAAGCAATAGTCAGAGCGAACTAGCCAGGGAAACACTACCTCATCTCACTCTCACACTCTCAAGTCACCTCCTCAATGCCACATCTGGACTACAAAATCTTGACCAAGAGCACCTCTTTCAGACAAAGGGTCTTCAAATAACAATCCAAGATCTGCATGGCCTCCTCCTCATATGACAGGTCGGGACGGAGCTCCAACTCCTTGTACGAGACCTGATATAATTAATCGGGCGTCTACATCTTTAATAGAGAAAAATGAAATACAAGGTTCATTTTTTATGTAGTCTGCCTCTCTTACTCGCTTAAGCACCTCAAACGGACCAACATATCTAGGGCACAACTTGCCTTGCTTCCCAAATCTTTCCTTTGATCGGGAAGACTTTTAGAAGAATGGGATCTCTAGAAGCTAAGCTGACCTCATGACACCTCTAATCTACATACGGATGTTTCCTATCCTATACTACCCTTAACTACTAACCAATGGTCTTAATAACTCTCTGATAATTCTATAACATCTCCGGACCAACTACCAACGATTGTGTGCCTTCAAGCCAACATGTGGGGTATCTGCACGGTCTATCATGCAACGCCTCAAATGGAGCCATAGTGATGCTTACTGATAACTGTTGTTGTAGACAAACTCTACCAGCAAAAGATGATCATCCCACGAACTGCCAAAGTTTAGTACATATGATCTAAGCAAGTCCTCAAGGATTTAAATTGTCCATTATGACTACGCATCCGTCTGATGATGATATGTTTTACTGAACCCGATCTGTGTTCCTAACTCTCTTTGCAATGAAGTCTAGAACACAAATGTGAACCTTGGATCACGGTCATACACAATCTCTCTGAGCACTCCATGTAGCCTACTAATCTGATCTTTGTATAGTCCAACTAAAGTAGTCAAGGGACAAGTCTTCCTAATCAGAATGAAGTGGGTTGATTTCGTCAATCAATCTACAATCTCCCACACCGTATCAAATTGGTGACATGTATGTGGTAGACCTGTGATAAAATCACAAGTGATACAATCTCACTTCCACTTTGGAAGTAGCAACGGATGAAGCAGGTCTCATGTGCTAGGCTTTCACCTACTGATAGACAAGACATCTTGACCCCACATCAAACACATCTTTCTTTATGCTAGTCCACCAATATGATTTGCAAACATCACGATACATCTTCACATATCTAGGGTTGACTATAAATCTTGAACAGTGTGCCTTGTAAAGAATCTATTGTCTCATACCTGAGTGCACTAGCAGCTCTGTCAGATACAACTAGCCTCTCATACACACAAACCCATCAGCATCCCAAGTCAAACCAAGGTATACTATCTATGCCATCCAACCATTCGGCTGCTCATTCTCATCATGCACCTGTTTGATCTGGTCTAACATTATCGGTCTGATCGCTATTTTGGCCATCACTACCACCAACCATCTGATCGCTCTACTGAATGCCCATCGTTGCCAATCTGGCTCCACATAACACTGGCCTCTGACTCAAGTCATCTACCACTACATTTTCCTTTCTCAACTTGTAGGCAATCTCAATGTCATAGTCGACCAAGAACTCAAATCATTGCCTCTGTCTATGGTTGAAGATATACTTTAAGCTCTTGCGATTAGTGTAGATCTAGAAAGATATTCCATACAGGTAGTGGTGCCAAATCCGAATAGCAAAGACCACCACTGCCAACTCCAAATCATGTGTCAGATAATTCTACTTGTGGACTTTCAATTGGCGGGATGCATATGTTATCATTCTACTCCTCTACGTCAACACGCAGCCAAGTCCAATACCCGAAGCATCTTTGTACACAACAAATTTATCATGGCCACGAGCGCTGAAGTGAGCCGGTCCTTCAATATCTCAAAGTTGTGCTTGCAGGAATCAATCCACATAAAGCATTCCTCCTTTCTAATTAGTCGTGTGAGAGGGGGGGCTGCTATCAAGGAGGAACCCTATATGAACCATTGGTAGTTGCCTCCAAGACTTAAAAAGCTCTAAATTTCTGACACCGCCCTTGGTTTCTCCCATTTGAGAACTACCTCAACCTTGGCCGAATCTACTAATATGCATGCCAAGGACACCGTGTGGCCAAGGAATACTACCTCAAATAGCCAAAATTCACCGATAAGTGCTCTCGTAGGGTTTGTAAGACTATCCACAAGTGTGTCTCGTGCTCCTCCTGAGACCTCGAGTAGATTAGACTGTCCCCAATGAAAATAATTATTATACGGCTTGAACACCTCATTCATGAGATCCATGAACGCAATCAGTGTATTCGTTCAAGTTGAAGGGCATGACAAGGAACTCATAATGATTGTATCTCATCCTAAAAGTTGTCTTCTATGCATCTTCTTCCTGATTCTGAGCTGAAGATTACCTGATCGGAGATCAATCTTCGAAAATGCAAAGGCTTCCCCCAATTGGTCAAACAGATCATTAATCCAAGGCAATGGGTGGTATCTGTTCTTCAGTCATTTGGTTGAGCATTTCGTAGTTAATGAACAACCATAGACTGTCGTCCTTCTTCATAACGAAGAGGATAGGAGCACCCCAGGTTGAGATGTTCAATGTGATAAACCCCTGATCCAACAACTCCTGTAATTGCTCCCTGAGCTCAAGCATGGCCATATGATAAGGTGCTCTAGAAATAGATATGAAACCAAGTCAATGGTAAACTCTACCTCCCTGACTGGTGGAAAACCTGGCACCTCATCCAAAATCAAGTCAGTGAAATCACAAACAATTGGAATCTCTACCAACTTTGGCCTCCTCTACTCAATCATGGCAACCACACTGGCAAGGAACCTCATAGCCTCTACTCATTAGCCTCTGAGCCCTCTGATAGGAGATGATCATCGGATCATTGTCTTAGGCTTAGCCCTAGAACGCTATCTTCAACTTTTGTCCAAGATAAAGGTAAACCTTCTACTTTGTGGAATCAATCAATGCTAAATGTCTCAACATCCACTCCAACCCAAAGATTGCATCGAAGTCACACATAGATAGCACTGTAAAATCAATAAATAAAATGTGTCGTTGTATGGCCATAGCAACACCTCTCATACACTCTATAGTTGTGAGGACTGCTTTGACAAGAGTAGTAACAACAAAGTCATAACCTAAGTCTTCTAGTCCTACTCCAATTTTAGGGATGAAAGTTTGAGCTATGAATGGATGGATGCTACTATAGTCAAACAGAACTACAATAGGAACTGAGTCGAGAAGGAGTGTACCTGTGATCACTCCCACGTCCTGTCTAGCCTCATTAGCGTTCACAACATACACTCTACCTGGGTGCTTGGCTATGTTCCCATGTCCCTACGCTGCTGGCACTACATCTAGTCCATGACCAACCGCTCCGGAAACACCCCCTGTCTACGTTGACCCTATTGACCATGCTAGTACTCACCACCCAGCGCTGCTATCCCTAATCCTACTATTGAGGTGGAGGCGGGGGCAAGAGAGCACATTGTGCTAGAGTTGGCAATATCTCATGAGCCTGCTATTAGCACTATTGTTGCTACCTTGGTAGCTACTGCTATTGCTGAGGCCTCTATTGATATTCTTGTTAGAGTATGGCCTAATACTATTGCTACTGATATGGTTGTGGCTAGAGAGCTCGACGTGAACACTCAGGTGCTCAGTCACCCATCTCGCCACAAGGAAAGCATGTGCCGGTACCCCTCATGCACTGGATTGGGTGCCTCCTTTAACAAGCAAGGCACACTGAGTAATCTTGACCACCATGTTACTAAGTACTCTCGTCCCACTGCACTTAGTGCTGTCTGGGCACTTGTTGTGCTGTCTGGGCCTGAACAGAATGGATGGCTACGATGTCATCAATCTAACACCTCTTTGATGCTCCCTACTAATCTTAGCCTTTGCCCATGTGCCACTACTTGGATTGCTGCCGAGTAGATTGCCCCTGAGATCTCCTCAAGTGCTGAATAGAGTGAGCAATTTCACCCTCCAGGGCTCTCGCTACTACCTCCTCGAGTGTGGCACAATGGAACAATGGCATTGCTAACTGCAAGCTTAACTAAAGTCTTCTCATGAACTTCACTGCTCTCTTTCTCTCAGTCAGGAAGGTGCCTGGTGCAAATCTCTCCAACACAAGAAACCTCGCATGATACTCTACCACCGCCTTCTCCTTCTGCCCCAAAGTCATGAACTCTACCTTCTTCTCCTCAATCATGGTCGCAGAGAAGTACTGGATACAAAAGACCTAGTAGAACTCCTCCCAGGCTATCTCCTTAGTGTGGCGATTCCCCAAATAAGAAGAGAGAGTAGACCTCCACTAGATCTGTCCCTATCCTCTTATCGCTCCACCTGCAACTCAAAACTGCAACTCTAGAGGGAAACCCATGTGCTCAATCATAACTTTAGTATCATCAAACCACACACGTGTGGCCTCTGGATCTATGCCTCTAGTGAAGAGGCTACCTCCATTTTTTAGGAAGTGTTCCATGTCCCATTTCAGTTAGGATGGGGGACGGGATCCTTATATCGTGTTGTCGCATCTTAGTTGTCTCCTCATGTTCATTGTATTACCCCAGTGTAGGAGCTTTCATCGATGTCCCCTGTGACTATATAATTGGTACACCTGGCATCCCAGGATGTGGAATTGTCTATTGCCCAACTACATGTGTCATGGCAAACTATTCCACTACTGGCTCCAGTGGGACTAGCATTGGGAACTGCTTAGCTAGTTGTTCCTTAGGCACTCTAAGCCCTTTGACTAGCGACTAGGTAAATGACGGTGGTGACAGAGGTGGAACTCTATCCCGGTCAAAAGTTGCCAATGAGGTCTCCTCCATCGGCCTCTTTTGCATCCAAGCCATTGCCAATGTTATCTAGCATACTGTCTCGAGCAGGGCTCCCACATCCTCACGAGTATATCTCATGTCCTTGCTTATTTGTATTTGCTCCATACTGACACGATGAATTTCCTCCTCCTAAACCCTAGAATCTATGTCCTCCCGGTGCTCCTATTGGCGCTCTATTGTCACGTCTCAAGTAATATAGCGAGGACGCCTGCCTCAAGCATACATTGGCGGTGGGGTCGCATCTTTGAGTCATTGAATCTCACCTACATAATTTTAGAAAACATGTGAGAAACAAGTTTTCATTGAGTCTTAAATAGTTAATAGGGAAATGGAGTCTCAAATAGTCTCAACGAGTGTCAGAAACGAGTGTCATTGAGTCATTTAGTTAATATTGGCAAATGGATAGAATAGTTATCCATAATGAACTAAAATGAAACAGCAACTTCTCCATAACACACGGATCATAAGCAAGTAGCCAATAGGGCCTAATCATAATCATAATTAATGGTAACCATACACATGGACTGGATCATAACTCATTGCGTCATGCAGGTAATAAGGCCAATAGGACCTAGCCGAGAATCACTTTGGCACTGCACAGTCCAGATATACCATACAAAGGTGTACAGATGCTGAAGTATATACTTCTAGAAGGTAGTAAGATGATATCATATATGTAAAACCCGTGACTCGGGTCAGGGTTTTATTACAGCGAACCAGTCGATCCAATCGTTGGTTCGAGTCGAGTCAGTTCATAGACTGCACGCTGAGTCGAGACCGGCGTGAGTTATGAGCGATGAGAGTCACGTATACCTGAATATATGATGATAACGTTGAAAAGATGATGTGAGATGAGTTATCAGAATGTATGAAGGTATGCAGTACGCTTTCTTTTTATTTATTTGATCGTAGAAATAGTTTTAGGCCGATTAACGCATTAGGACGCGTTATTTGGTAGTTATGGTGGGTTGTTAGTTATAGATCATATCATTTGGATGTTGTGATGCTTGTTTTTATTTTATGGGATTTTTTCCTATTTTTCTGTATTTTTTTTAGGATTTATTACGAGTTAGTTATTATTTTGACTCGAGTAGGAATCGAGTCAATACTTATTTACGAAAATGCCATTGGAGTGTTTTTCTCCCCAAATCGATTCTTCTTCCCCAAACCCTCATTGACGCCGCCGTTCGTTCGCCGCCGCCGCCGTCGCCCAGCGCCGCCCCGGCCGCCGATCGTCCGCCACCCACCGTGTCGTGCCGTCGCCGTGCCGCCCCGACCAGCCCGACCACGGAATCGCTGCCCACGACGCCGGATTCGTCTCCCGACGCCGCCCGTGCTTCCTGTCGATTCGCCACCGCCCGGGCTGCGCCGCCGCCGCTGTGACTCCGACGACCACCCTCACCACCTTCCCGACGATTTCCCCTACCTAGCGCCACCGTCGAGGCCGGCCGTGGACC
>JAVDBV010088385.1:9798-28097 GCA_032619315.1 Piper longum | reverse complement strand
AATATATATATATATATATATATATATATATATATATATATATATATATATACATACTCTAATATTAATGCTAGTAAGTGATTAAATATAATGGTTGGTAAAACAATAACTTGGTGACATGGCAAACTCAGATATGTCATTAAAAAATATACTTTAATTAATAAAATAATAAGTTAAAAGAAAACAACGGTGATGTGTCCGAGTTTCTCACATCATCAAGTTAGAACATAGTTTCAGTTCGTTCATCTCATTAATATTTAATTACTTATTAACGATGTTAAAATCAGAGGAAGCAAATATTTTTAAAAAAATTGAAGGTGTAAGTAACCATTTTAAAAAAATAGGAGGCTTAAGTTATCATTTGTCCCAAAAGAGGGGTGTAAGTGAATTGTACTCTTATTTTTTTAAACACATCTGCGGTGGTTAGGTGAAAGGTGAGGGTTGCATTCTCGGGGTGATTGTTGGTTGTGTTCGAGGTATTAGTGCATGTAATGTATGTTAGATTAACAATTGCCTTATACCCAAAGTTTTGCCCATATATATATTTGAAAAATATTCACCTCTAAAACCAATCATCTTTATGCATAGGAAATAGCACACATTTATTGCTAACTTTTTATAATAACCGTTGAAAGCACTTCATAGATAATGAAATGTTATCTGTTGATAATGTCTATTTGCTGACAGCGTTTTACAGATACAGCAGATTACCACTCTACATAGATTTATATACTTACGCAAATTTACTTGGAAAAAAAAAGTTTACAGCCCTTTATCTCATAGATATTTGGGTCATTTTTAAGTCGTAAACGGACACCCCCGCCGCCAGACCTCTTAAAACTACTTCCAACGATCTAAGTTCGATTGATCCCCATAAAAAGCGGACAAAAATACTGGGCAGAGCTCATTATTCACAAAGATATTTTATTACTTTGATCACAGCACAAGGTAACAATCACAAAAATTTTCTGTATTACACATTTGACTGTTCCTCCTAGGGAACATCTACAAAAGAATTGCTGATTTGTAAAACTAATGCTGATTTGTAAATATGCACTACTTGTTGTAAATAAAGTGCAAGGGAGAGGCGCTTATAGCAATAGGTTCTCATATATACTTATTTCCACACACTAACATTTTGGGTCTTCGGCAGCGCAACTCATGAATCCTTCTATAGTTGCCATGTAAAATATTTTTTTTTACCCAAGCTACGTAAATGTAAACCTAGAGAAGAGGGAGCTCGGACCAGAAGCTGAATTATCAGAACTAGATGATGGTGGTCCACTTGATGAAGAGTTATAAGACTGCTGGCACCTCCTTATCTGCTAAGCAATGGGGCAAGAATCTGATGTTACTCGAAATGCAGGAAAAAGAAAATTGTACAGATAGGTCAAAGAAGTCTTCCGATTGCACCTCTTCTGGACTGAACTGCAATAGCATTCCAACCACAGGAAGTAAAGCCTCCACCTCGCCTATAAAAAACCAAAAGAATGCCAATCCTCAAAAGAATGTTGTCATTTACTACATAGCACAAGAACCGCACACGATTGAGAAAATTTTAATTTCTGATGATTTATTATAACCCAATAAAGTTCAACTGCACATTGACTCTATATACTTTCTGCTTTGTGAGAAGCCACATAGTTTAAACATGATTCAGATAATACCCTAAACCCTACATTCAACCCATCATAATTGACACATTACAAATTATCCAAAGACTAACCCGTTTCTAGGAGCTTCAGAACAACATTTTTTAGGTAAGTCATGTCCACTCCTTCTCGTTTTCTACTTCTTTCCATCTCACGCAGCTCAGCCTTGAGCATTGCTTGCTGCTCGAGTTACCAAGAAACTAAAATTATGACTTACACGAGAGAAACAATGCAATTTTTTAGTCAAAAAGGATAGAAGTATACAGAGAACCATACATGATAAGCACAGCTTGAAATAGATCTAAATTGTATTAAAGTAGGCAGATACTACAAGAAGGAACTGCGACTTAGAAGTTACAACAAATTGAACATTTTAACACATTTTTTTACAGTTTTGTAATAAACCTGATCAAAAGTTAACTTTATATGACCAAGTTTACTGTGACTAAAAGCATATCTACCAAGAAGTCCATACTCAGTAAATCATAACATTACCTGTTGACTATGCAGTCGATTCTCACGTTCAAGTTCCTCAATTTCTTCCTGAAATAATTTGTATTATGAGGAGAGGTTGTAAAAATAAAATATGCACACAACACCAATTTGCATTGAAGTTCGCAATAGACATACTTGAAGAGCCAAAATGTGCCTTTGAAATTGTGCTAATTGCTCCTCCCTCTGAGCTTGTTGCCTGGCTAGCAGCTGGCTCAAAATTGCAACAGGTAAACAAATATTAATCAGTGATTCACAAATAATAGTAATTATTCCTATTGAGAAGTATAATCAAAATTACCAGAATCTGCTGTTCAGCAGCCTCAATGGTTGAAGCCTGGGAGTCCTGCCTAGGTAAAGCTAATATAAAATTCCCGTTTAGAAAGCCAGTTGATCAGCATTTTAAACAATAAAAATTTTGATAGCAACCAGAATCTAACTGGCAGTCAGCTAACCAACAGACATATCCTGTACCTGAATTCTGATTCCCATTGTTTTGAACCTGAAATAAAAAATGTACCTATTCAGAAATGACTACGTTGGAAAATGAAAGTAAAAAGCATTTATTAGGAACAATGATGGTTTGTAGCCAATTGTAAATTTGCTTTAAATGCAATTGGGAACTATCTATATAAGTGAAACAAATAGCAGGCCTACTTAACGTACAAATTGCTCTTTCTTCTATCAAGAGAGCTTTCTATTTAAGGTTGAAATGAAAAGCAGTGAACCAGAGATGAAAAGAAATCCGCCTGATCAGAAGAAATCCAAGAGAACATACTAAAGACTGTGACTCCATAGACTGCCGAAGGTTCTTGTTGTCACTCAAAAGCCTGGAGATTTCTTTATCTTTTTCTTCAATGATTTTATCAGCAATATCACGGAAGGAACTATGTTCTCCCTGAAATTAAATGTTAAAGGTCCAACTAAATTGACTGATATTATCACCATATAATAACAATGACATCAACAAATCTACCTGCAATTTTATACACTGAAGTTTTAGTTTGTTGAGTTCTTTCTGAAGGTCAATGCCTTGATTTTCTTTGTTTTCAGCTTCTATGGCCTCATATTTTACTGCATGAAAAAAAGATAAAAAAGTAAACACAAGATTTTTTCATCTTGAAGCATGTATAAAACCAGCCTACAAGAAGGAGCTTACTTCGCCATGAATTTTCAACATTTTCAAGAGCTCTTTGCCATTCCTCTTTCTCCAAAATGTAGTGTGCATTAGTTGACTTGAGTTTTGTTTCTAGTTGTTTAATTTGCTGAATCATGTTCTGAGTGGCCGCATCTCTGAAATAACAACACAAGATGTCAGAAATCACACTTACATGCCACAACAGCAGTTTAACTTTAGAGGTTTTGAGATATATGGCAAAGAAAGGCCTCGCAATTCAAGTAGGAGGTGTGATGAAGACATATTTATTCCAGATAAATACAGGAAACCATTTTTTTGGTGAGAGTACAGCAGACCCACATTTTTATTCCTGATAATTTGAAGAAGACAAGCTCCACCAATGCTTGTGCATTGTGTGATGGAGGAAGATTGGTTTCTGGAAAGGGATCCTAGCATTCTCACATGGATCCTAGACTAAGGTACATGTCCTAGATTAGGATGCACGTTAACTTGTTATTCCCCACCAGAATCCAAGAAGACAAGAGTTGGTTTTTTTATATACCAACAAAATCCAAGATATCTGGTTAAAAGATTGAAGTCATTTTCCATTTCAGTTAGGATCACGTGCAAACTAATGAGCTGCGCATTAACTGTTACGAATCCACAATACCTAGGCAGGACAACATAATCACTTAATTTGCCAAAAAAGTCTTTAATCCTTACAAACATTAAAAAGGCACCATTACCACATTTTCCTCAAATCTACAATTTGTGCAGCAACCAAATAAAACAGGCACAACAACCATAAAAAAAAAGAATTATATCTAGAAACCAAGGTTTTCTATATCAGTTATCGGTATTGTGTCAGCCAGTCCTCTAGGAGACATCAAAGATATTTGAAAATTGAATAAAATAAGTAAAATTATAAATATTTAGTGCATACTAAACACATCCAAACAAATCCAATTCATAATAAGTAAGTCAATTACACTAATTTAACAATTAATAAAGAATACAAACTAATTTTTCTAATAAATAATTGATAAATTTTCAACATTTTATAAGAATAATCAAATAAAAAATAATTACTAAGTCAATTATCTTAATTTAACAATTAGTAACAAGCTTTAACTACTTAACACTTTAAAAAAGAATATATATATATATATATATATATCTATATATATATATATACGCACACACACACATGTAAGCACAGCCCCTCCCCCCACCCCTCACAGAAGTACATGTGCAGCCCCCACCCCAATAGCCTCTTGAAAACAAAAAAAAAAACACATGCACCTCCCCTCCCACTCCCACACCTGCGTGCAGTTCTCTCCCATTCCCACCTTTGTCCTCCCACTTTTGCTATTTGAGATATGTCGGTGATTTGTACCCAGCATATTGCAATATCGGTGAAAACTATATTGCGGGCGACTTTCGTGTCGTCTGCCTGCTGATATCAATATGCCGGCAACATATTGCCGACATATTGCGATATTGAAATCCTTGCTAGAAGCCACAATGATATAACCCATACCACCTTATATCTAAAACAGAAGAAATTCATATCAAAAGTGTGAAAGGAAAATCACAGCTTGAGTAACATGCATTAATGTGGGAAAAAAAGCATCAGATTGATATCAAAAAGACTAAAATAGCTTTAGTCGCCATTAGTTAAAATGCTCACTTTTCAGCAAGTAACTCAGCTAAATCAGCATGAGCAGCACCAAGATCTTGCAGTGCCTTATTCTTCTCTGCCTCTACAAATTCCAAGTCTTTCTCCATTTCCTATGAGAGAAAAACAAAGCATCCGTCAGCAAAACCTATGCCACATTGCTACTGTCAGCTTCATAATTTCATGTTTGTCTAGCAGATGGCGCACAATAATCCTCTGAAATCCACAAATTTTTGATAGCATTCAAGGACCTTTAATGCTTCCTCTCGAGCTTTGATCAACTTCTCATTAGCCGCGACTAGCTCTGCATCTTTTTTCTGAAGCAATGCATGAGCACGGGCTTTATAGGAAGAAAATTCACTTTCCAGCCGGTTGATCTGAAATGTGGAATAGAATGAAAGTTATATTTCACTAAAAGCACAAATAAAGCCATAGATTAAAGGTCACACAAAGATTGAGCATTCATTATGAATAGACTTCTAATGTCTAGAAAATAGAAAGTCTTCACAGTGACAATCTGTATATTTTTCAATTAAAAAACACCTCTTCTCTAGTAGCGGTAAGTTCACTGTCCTTTGAGTTCAGCATTTGGGACTGCACTGACAATTCTGTTTCCAATTTGCCTGCAAATTTATAAGTTCAGTCATTGAGTGCTGAAATTGAACTCTGTCCCTTCTGTATAAAAGCGTCCCGCAAATAAGCAAATGATTACTTCTCAATTTTTCTGATTCAATTTCAGATCGAAGACATTGATTTTCAGCCATTTCGAGCTTATTCTTCAGCACTTGATAAGACGCATCCCAATTCTCCTTTTCACTCTCCTGGGCAGAACAAAATTCTAGTGAAAATACAACTCATTAATTAAAAACCAACTGAAAAATACAACCCAAACCCAAACCCAAAAAAGAACTCTTCAACTTTCTGGTGAGCCAGTCCTCATTCATAAAAACCAAACTTAAACTGTCATTGCATGAGAGAACATAACAAAAAAAAAAAACTAAAACTAAAAAATACAACCTAAACCCAAACCCAAACCCAAAAAAGAACTCTTCAACTTTCAGGTGAGCCAGTTCTCATTCATCAAAACCAAACTTAAACTGTCATTGCATGAGAGAACATAATAAAAAAAAAACTACAAATAAAAAATACAACCCAAACCCAAACCAAAAAAATAACTCTTCAACTTTTAGGTGAGCCAGTCCTCATTCATCAGAACCAAACTTAAGCTGACATTGCATGAGAGAACATAATAAAAAAAAATTACACGAAGAACTAAAATTCATAATTATCCATGTCATCAAATAAAATGATTTAAATATCTACAAATCTTTCATACATACAACTTTGTAAACAAATATACAACATTTGCTGTTAAACTTGGTCCAGAGAGTAATAAGACCAGTAAAAAACTAACAATTCACAACCATAAAACCTGACCCACCTTTCCTGCTCTTGCAGCCAAAATTTCTACTTACTGACTTTGAAAGAAAGAATAATACTGAGAAACAAAAGAATGTCTACTCCTTTATGTAAAACTTAAGAACCAAAAATAGAGGTTCATCAAACATGAGGAACTAAAGAACTAAGCTTTTTCTCTTACATGTACTACAACTACAAAATTAATATTTTTCTCACATATTCCTGTTTGCACTGGTTAAGCTCTCCTTTCAACGCATCAACATAAGCTCTCACACGAACTGCTTCTCCAGTGGAAGCTGCTTCAAGTTCAGCAATTTCAGATTCCTTCTCAACTATTAGTGCCTAATAGAGAAAATTTGCAGATTAAGCCCAAATGAAACAAGCACAAATATACTGAGTACAGAATTTCAGCTAATTCTTTAACAATATGTATAAATCATTCATAAGGTGAATATATATAATAAAGTGGATCAATGTTCCCTACGGTTCCGTTTGGTTTGATAGATTACGAGGGAAAGAAAAAGAAAAGGAATTAAGAAAGAAAAGAAAAGAATAGAAAAAGAAATTATTTCTTTTATCATTTTCTCTAATGTGTTTGGTTAGAAAGAAAGGAAAAGTTATAAAACACCAATCTCACTTACTATCATTTCCTTGCATTTTGTGTGGGAAAATGGTTACGAAGGAGTTTTCCACCATGATGAAAAACTAATTTCCTTTCCATATTTTCTTGCAAACCAAACAAACACATATGGCAGAAAAGTACACTTTTCTCACATTTTCTTTAGCTTTCTCACAATCGAAACAAGCCCTAAAGTAAACTAATAGTAGCTATGGCTTAGTAACAGTTTTTACATAATAAAGTGATGAAAGCTCATATAAAAAATAAGCCAACATAAGTTACAAAACAAGCTCCACATGTTTGAAATGACCAACCTGCAGAGAAGAAATTGTCTCAGCTGCCTTGCTTCTTTCTGATACTGCATCAGCAAGTTGACCCTCAACACTCTCTAAATGCTACACAAGAAAATATTGGTTAGAAACCCAATCACCCAAAAGCTTACTAGAGGAAGGCACGCCAGTGGATAGCAATCAAATTAAACCCAATTAAATAACACCAAACTAAACATGAAAAAGAAAAAAGAACAGATAACTAATTGTAGTTAACATTCACTTTCATGCCACTAAATATATGAATCAAACCCAGCAACGCCCTGCATTGAAATCACATTAGAACCAAGTCAACAAAAAAAAAAAAATTGCTGTCTTTGAAAGACGCGACAGTGGATAACAACCAAATGGAATCGAACTGAACCAGAAATAGCATGCAGGAAGCAATGCAGGCATATTTAACAAATCCTTCCTCCATAATATGAAGGATGATAAGAAACATACCCTTTTAAACACACTTTTAGAGTGATGGAAAGGGGGATAGAGAAATCAGTAGACATCAACTTAGTAAAGATGTTGGAAAGCACATCTTACCTTTTGGTGTTTAGCTATAAGATCAGCAATTGAAGCTTCCCTTTTCTCGTTGGCAGATTCTAGTAATCTCCGTGTCTCCTCTATCGCCTGCGCTCAAGTAAGCCAAAAAAAAAAACGTTTATAACTTGGCATGAAGATGAGAAGATTTTGTCAATTAGCGGAGGAAATTTAAAGCAGTGTGTAACATGAGTACCTGCTCTTTCTCAATAAGAGATTGCCGGAATTCCTCAAGTGCTTTCTCCTTCTCACCTAAAGAACGGCACAACTCATCATTGTTCTCTCTGAGCCTGACACAGTATATGTCATAATATTGTCAAAATAAATATTATTTGGCTCCCTTTCTTAAGAGCTTGAGCATTAAGCAACATAATCCAACCATCTAAATCACATGACATAGGAGCTGCTCTGTGGCAGTGTATACTCGGAAGAATATAAATTATCATGTGTTATTTGCCCTATGACCTACTTGCAACCATGTGCTAAGCCTTAAAAGTTACTACATGTGAGGGGAGTGTTAAAGTAAATATTATTTCGCTCCCTCTCCCAACAGCTTATGATTTGGTGGAAAGTAGTTAAACCATCTAAATTTACAGATATTCTATCAACCTATCAGTTAAAACAATGCGAGGACCAATCAGCAACAATATAATAAACATTCGCTTTTGCCTTCTCCTTTTCGAGATATAATCTTCTTAAAAACATCAAATATATTCATACTCCCAACTTACATACCCTGTAAGGATTTTGCTACATTTTCAGTTCCATATCATTAGATCTCAACGAGCATATCTTGACACACGAATCAATCAAATGGTAAAAAACAGCACTTATGGTTGAACAAAAACGAGAACAGATATTAAAGATGAAAAGCAGTTGAGAAGTATAATTAACAATTGAGAAGTGAAAGCAACTGAAAGACCAAAGTTTGTCTACTAACATATCCAATTGACGACATCAAACAAAGTTCAATGAAAAGCAATCGACGCATATTAGATCTCATGCTTTCTTATGAGACCAAATTTTTAGTTGGAATAGAGATGTACTTGCTGTTCGCTGTTCGTATTTGTTGTCTGTCAACATCCATTGACCTCAAAGCATCAGCTGCATTTTGACGAGCTCGATCCAATTCTTGCTGCAATAGAAGTTTCTCAGACGATGCTTTCTCAACTGCTTCATTCAAATCTTTGAATTTAGATTCAATGTCATCTTTTTCCTGTAAGTATAAGATATTGCAAATGTTTAGCATAAACAGCCAACAATGTGCCTCATTGGATATCACAAAAATTATGCCTTATGGTAGGAACATCTTCAAATCATTGCCATTTAGGTCATGCACTGGGAACAATGGTTGGGAAACATATATTTTACGTATAGCACCTGACTCTTGTCATGATCAAATTTAGTGTACAAAAACAGAGCAAGAAGTTTCTTTTAAGCCAGGCTGACTTTCCAATCCAACAAAAAAAGGTAAATGAGATGCGAAGTTCAAATATAGCATGATCATCATGGCCTTGAATTACAATATTCACCTTTTGAAGCTCTTGGATTTTCTGCTTTGCACGTTTATGCAGCCTTGAAACTTTTGATTCAAGATCAACATTTTTCTCATCACGATCTTTTATCTCTTGGTTCATCTTCTGCTGAACTACAATTGCAAACAACCAATTAAGCCATAAGTAACAGAAGTTCATCAATGAGAGGAAAAGCACACACAGTAGAATATTAAGCCATGCAATACTTTCGCACAACTCATCCATGCCATGATTTATAAAATATTAAGCTGCATATGCATTATTTTTCTCAATCAGTTCTTATGCATAAAATTTATAAATAAAATGCTCCTAAATTAGAATTAACAAATACCTAAAAAACCTTGATTCATTTCTTGCATGACAAAAAGTTTGCACACAAGAAATTGGATGCACTATTCTCCCAGGATAAATCAGTACTTAGAATACAGAATTACTGTTGCATTGTCTAGAACAAAAAATTGAACATTAGCTCACTCGCATTCGAAGGAAATAGAAACACATATCCACCCATAACTTCAGAAAGTAAACACCAAATATTAGGTCATCAAATAAGATAAAGACAAATTTCAATGATCTAAAACTACCCAAGGAAAAAGATAGTTTTTAAACCACATGGAGTATATCTGAACAGTTATATCTGACCTCTCATAAGCTCTGCAGAAAGTTCTTGGGCTTTTGTATCAGACTCAGAATATGCTAAGCGGAGATGATTAAGAGCATCTTCTGCAGCAAGTTGCAGTAGTCTTTGCTCCTTAAGTTCTTTTGTCAATGATTCTATCTTCATTGAAAGTTCCTTTACAATGTCTGATTCTTCTCGTTCTAGCCCAACCTTCCTCTTATAATCAAAAGCTTCTGATGACTCAACAAATTGAAGTTTCAAGGCCTCAAATTGAGCTTTGAAATACTCAGTTTGAAATTTGAGTTCAGCAACCATTTCTATGAGCTTTTCATGTGCACCATCATGGCATCTATCCCCATTGCAAAACTCATCCACAATGAAATTTGAACCATCCATTTTTTCTTTCATTTCTTGGGAAATATTTACCAAATTTTTGGTATCTGTTTCATGACTGTTTGACATTACATTGTCATGTACATCCTCTGACAACGAGGCACATGTTGCTTCTACCATATTAGTGATCACCTGCGTGTGGAATCTTTTAAAAGAAAATATTGCAACAGCCGCAAACTGTGCAGAAAAAGCCTGGACAGGAAAAGAAGGCAGCAAGGAAAATTGATGCAAAAAGGAAGTGCTGGAGGCAGGTGGCAAGCCCTGAAAAAATACAGATTAAAATAAAGGTTGTAGAATCGCCATATATTGTTCCCTGGCCTTCTCTTAGAAGACCAATAACTTTCATTCATCCATGGCTAAAACAGAATGAGAGAATTTACATAGATAAACAACAAAGTGAGCATTTACAGTGTGACACACAAGCCATCCGTTTTCCCACATTATCACAACCAACCCGAATTCAGTTCAAAATCATGGAGAAAATATTATCATTGAACCCAGAATTCAGCAAGAATCAACTCAATCCAGACACACACTTCCAATATTGATCACCAAATAAAATTTAGGATAGCATGAAATCCAGCGAAAAACTCGCAGCGGGCTACCGAAACTTATCTTTTTTCCCCACATGTTGATCACATACCCAAATTCAATTCCATACATTAGCCAAAAAGATTGCCATTGCACCAACAATTCAGAAAAACTCACACCCCAAAAGAAAAAAAGTCAAAATTCCAGATAATCCAAAACTAACCCATACACTTCCAACATTGATCCGAAAAAAATTGGGAAAACATGCGATGAAGTAAGGAGCAATCACTGCGTGCTACCAAAAGCATTTGTTGACCACATATCCAAATTCAATTAAAAACTGTTGCATAAAAAAAACTATCGGACCAAGAATGCAGCAAGAAGAAAAAAGAAGGTAAGATTCCAGACAATCCTAAATCCAATCCAATCAAATGCCAACATAAAATTTACTCCCCCAGAAAAAAAGGCAACCAACCCATCATCATCAAGAGAAGGAAAGCTCCAACAAACAAGAACAGCAAAAAAATCAATACGTACCCGATGAGCGGGACACGGAGAAATGGAGAAGAGGAGCAGATTCAGATCGGCTCCATCGCCGCCCCGACCACCGAGATCCCGGCGGACTTCACTTGACCATGACCCAGCCTTTTGTTGGGCACAGGAACCGGTACCCGATCACTCGTCCGACTGGCCTCCCTAATCCAATAAAAAATAAACACAAATAAATAATATTTAAAAAATAAATAAAATTTTTTTTCGAGCATAAAATAAAATGTAAATAAGTAGACACTAAGAATACGACCTTGGAAATATTTTCATGTATGTAAAGTTGGGTTGTCCTCCTCCGTAAATACATAAAATTATAATCTTATTTTCGATAAAAATTAAAATTTTCCACATATGTTTCGTTTGAAAAAAAAAAACCAAGTACTTTTCTTCATTAGTTTTGGGCATGGAGAAGAAGGGTCGCGACAAAAAGAAGGAAAAATTATGAATTAAAAAAGTGAATGTTTTATTGAGATTCGATTATAATCGTTAATAGTAATTTCGTCAATTTCTTAATCTGTAATATTTTTTTGTTATTATTTTCTGTGATTTTATACCAATTTTATAGAAATTACAATAAATTTGTATTTGGGAGTTTGCTCTCTCGTTAATATTTTCTTAATCAAGTTGTTGATAAAGTGAATTTGATCCGGCTATTTCCCTGTGGTTTTTTCCCAAATTTGGAATTTTTCACATAAAATTGGTTTGTCTACTTTGGTTAGTATTACAATGTCTCCATTTTGATTGGTACTTTCGGTTAATTGATCCTAACAAGTGGTATTAGAGTCTAGTTTGGTTGATTGGTGGGTTGTTGCAAATTTTGGTTGTTGATATTTTCTGCCCATTATTATTCGACGAAATTTCTAAGAGTATAGTTGATGTGTTAATAAGATGGCTGATGAGAAGTATCTTAAGATGGTATCTCTTAAGGGGCCGAGTAATCGGTACTATTAGAAAGAAAAAATAATTGATCATTTATATTTCAAAGATTTTTTTGAACCTATCACTGGTTCGACAGATGTAACTGATAAAGACAGGAATGAGTTGGTTAAGAAGGTTATGACCTATTTGAGATAATGAGTAGAGAAGTTATATATCATCATGTTCTTGAATTAACATCCTCAAAAACTAAATGGGATAAACTTCAAAAGTTTATGAAAGGAATACTACTAGCAACAAGACCCTTTTGATAAAGAAATTAGTGAACTTGAGGTAACATGATGGAAGTGACATAAGTGAACATTTCAATGAGATGAAGAATATTAACTTGTCCGGATGAATATGACTCTAGATGAGAAATGATAAGCTTTCATTCTCCTCAACATATTGCCATAGAACTGGAAAATATTTATGATCTCTTTGAACAATGCTGTTCCGGATGGAAAACTTATAATGGGCATGGTAACAAGTAGTTTACTAATGAGGAGGTAAGAAGAAAATCTCTACCAACTTCAGGGTCTCATGCATTAGTGTCAAAAGTGGTAAGAAGTAAATCAAGAAATAGCGATACAAACAAAAGGGACAAGAGTCGAGGAAGTTCTAAATCCAGGACAAACTTGAAGTGTTATAATTGCAACAAGGCATGTCATTTCAAAAAAGATTGTTGGAAACTTAAGAAAGACTTAAAAATAAGGACAACAAAGATCAAAGAGAAAAGAATACAAATGTTGAGATTCAGTTGTGCATGATGACATGGTGATAGGTTCATACAAATCCTTGGAATATAAATGATCATTATTCTTAATTTCCAATAGTATAAGTTACTCGACCCCTTAACAGATATCATTTTAACATATTTCTCATGAGTCATTTTGTTGAAATATAAATCACGAACACACCAACTAGGCTTTTAAAAATTTTGTCGAACACCTAGCAGGCAAAAAATATCAACAACCAAAATTTGCAACAACCAACCAATCAACCAAACTAGACTTTGATACTACGTTGAGATTAACCAAATAACTAAATCCTCATTTTAATACATAAGGATGAGAAATAATAATCAAAATAGAGACATTGTAATATCGACCAAAATGGACAAACCAATTTTAAGTGGAAAACCCCAAATTTGGGGAAAAGCTACGGGGCAAACAATTGGATCAAATTCACTATAGTATAAGTTGATAAAAAAAAATATCCACGGGAGAACAAACTCCCCAATAGTAATTTATTGTATTTTTATAAAATTAGTATTAAATACAAAGAAAAAATAGAGAATTATAGATTAAAAACTTGGTGTGGTTATCATTAATGATTTTAAGCGAATCTCAATAAAATATTCACCTTTGTTCAATTCACACAATTTTTCTTTATCCTTTCGTAATTTTTTTTTTCAAAACCAAAACTCAAAGAAAAAAAACATTTGTCATTTCTTTTTATCTCTCTCACAACACAAAACACGTTTTCTAATAAAAATATTAAATCTTGTCCAAAACAAAATTATTATTCCATGTATTTATGAAAGAGGGACAACCCAACACCAAAATAGATCACATTGCCAACCGACGGGGCATTTATGGCCGGAGTACCCGACTTTCCTTAAATGGCTAGACCAGTATCCACAAAGCACTGTCATCTATTTGAGCGCCAAGGGACAGCTCCACGACTTTGAACTTGGTTGGAGCTCACCGACAGGCTGTTCTTGTGGGTGGTGAGGCCCGACCTCTGCATGGATGGGCCAAAAGCTTGCTTCCCAGATGGGATCCAAAAGAGGACTGCCAGAAGAGGAAAACTGGTGCCATGGGTGCCACAACAAAAAGTGTTTGTGCACTCTTCAATAGCTTGCTTATCTCCCACTATAGTTGGAACTCCACCAGCAAAGGTCTCAACAACGTTGTTCCTTTCCTCTGGTGGCCCTACTTCACCGATCTACATCTGTGACGTCTGGAAGGTGGGGATGTGCTAGGATTTGATTCAATTGGGCTGAATATCAAATCCTTGCCTTTACACTGCTTTTTGTTCTGTTTCGTTGGAGCCATAGATGGATTGAAACGGAGCAAAAAAACAGAGTATATCGATTGAAGAACGAATTGGAAAATCAAAGAAGAAGATGGATGAGAATGGAAGAACACTCGGTTCTTTCCTCACAAAGAAAAGAATCAAATCATAGATTGAATAAAATCCTCTCCCGATCTGTCCCTCTTTTCCCGCCTTTTGTACATTTCAAATCATGACTATTACTAATTTGCCCTTCACTCCTAACTAACAAAACTACCTTAACACATTTCCAATATACTCACTTTATTCGTACCAAATACTCCCCTCCTAAAAAAAAACCTTGCCCTCAAAGTTGTTCAAAATTCCTCACTTGCTTCAAATTTCATCACTTGCTTCCTCTCCCTGCATAATACTTTCAAGTGATACCATTTTCGGAATTGATGCTTGAATGTGGATGTCTGTATTCACTGATGCTTTGAGTTGAGAAATATGGAACACATTGTAAAGTTTACTATTCCTTGGTAACTGTAATCTATAAGAAACTACTCCAATACATTTAGTGATAAAAAATGGACCATAAAATTTTGCAACTAGTTTTGTGACTCTTCTTGAACGTAAAGACGCATGCCTATATTGTTACAGTTTAAGAAAAACTAATTATTCCACCTGAAATTCCACATCTCTTCTCCTCAAATTATAATAATGCTTCATGCGCACTTGAGCATTCTTCAAATTCTCATTAAGCACAAATAATAAATGATCTCTGTTGCGCAACATTTGATCCACTTCACTTGACTTAACTGTTCCAGGAACATATGTTAGAAAATTTGGGGGCTCATATTATAAACTGCCTCAAATGGACTCATGCGAATAGAAAACTAAAAACCCGTGTTATAGCAATATTTTGTCCAAGCCAGCCATTTCACCCAAGTTTGTGGTCTATCACCAGAAAAACATCTCAAGTATTGTTCGAGAATTTTATTAACAACTTCGGTTTGTCCATCTGTATGTGGATGGTAAGTTGAACTGTAATTAAATGCTACTCCTTGCAATCTAAATAGTTCATTTCAAAATTGACTGGTGAATGTTGCATCTCGATCACAAACAATAGAGGTTGGTATGCCATGAAGCTTAAAAATGTTCTCAAAGTATACTTGAGCAATGCTAGCTGCTGTAAATGCGTGATGGCCACAAAATGACTCTATTTGGACAACATGTCTACCACTACTAGAATTGTATCCTTACCTTGACTTTTGGGCATGTGTAACACCCCAAATCTGGTTCACGCTCGTGAACCGAACCAGCATGTTACAGGCCCCGGTTAGGTCGGCTAACCCAAACCCAACTCATACGGATCCAATATCAGCATCTTAAGATGAAGATATAACTTGTCATACATGCATGAATGCGTAAAACCATAGCAGGATACTACATGGATGGCTTAACAATCAATTCATACGAAGACAATAATTTCAGTAAAATCAATAACAAATTTTAAGTCAAAACGGACAGAGTCCCCCTTAAAAATGTAATTAGGGGCCACCCTGTCACAACCACATATACCATATATATACATATATATAGTACATCAGTGTTCACACACAAGTCTAATCTACTGTATCTGAATCTTGGGTCTCAGCCCACCTGTACATCATCCATGTTTCTCATCATATCATACCATCATGTCTGAGCACTTTGTCAGATCATCATGTTTTTCATTACCTCACATCATTTCAAATATAATAAAAGCATAAATAAAATATTAGACATTCAGTCACCCAATACATATGTGTGTGCAAAAGGCCTCATTGCTCCTCCGTCCAGGCTAGCACGTCCATCTCATACTCGTCACCTACATATAGTACAAAAATCGTCAGTTACGAGTGTTATCGGCCCGGAAAATAACTAATAACAAACTGGCTATGAGAGCAAACTCTCATATGAAAGAAAACAATCATATATCTTCCTCGTGAACTCTCTGAAGGGCATCTACTGAAGAGCCACTGGGCTGCAGACCCGGTAGCGTCCCGAACTGACTGAACTGTTGTTGCTGTTGCCTCACTCGACATTTCATAGTTCATTTTCTAGTCTCAAATCCTAACCCCTCTCCTTACCTCCATATTTCTCCTGGCCTTGAGCACAAAGACCGAGTACTCTCAGGCAGTCGCCTTCGGTACCCTTTGAACCACAAGTTATGACATGCGCTATACTAAACAGTACCCGTAAACCTCCACGTTCTCCGAGTGTGAGGAACTCAAACGTGGAGTTGTCAGGATCCCTTGGGAATGGAACAGTCCGCTGGTACTAATCCAGAGCCCGCTTTGACTGTCACGGCATCCTCTGAATGGTACGTGCAGTCGATTTCTCCATCTCTCGTCTCACTGAAAACTCGATAAAAATGTATATAAGCCTAGGAAGGGATTTATAAAATAGGCCCGAAGGCAACTTTCTATGGATTTTGTTTTCGAAATCATTCTCGAGGGATCTCATCCTTGAGGGTTACAGCTAAATGGCCCAAGCTAAGTGGGATCCGATAAAATGCCACTTAACCCGTCCTGCAAATAATAATCAAACATGCAATTGAAAGAGCGTAAAATAGAGATGAGTCCTAAATGGACCTAGTAGAAGCTCCAAGGGTGTCATTGAGCCTAGGCGGCGAGCTCCT
Organism: Piper longum; assembly: GCA_032619315.1. Lineage (NCBI taxonomy): Eukaryota > Viridiplantae > Streptophyta > Magnoliopsida > Piperales > Piperaceae > Piper > Piper longum. Next base: position 11,034 of record JAVDBV010088385.1, on the reverse strand, counting down.
ACTCCGTACCTACACATCAGAGCTAAATACTAACGCCCAATAACTAAATGATGCATCAAACTAGGCATAATAATCACAATACAATCAGAGTCAATCAAACAATTCAATAATCATTAATGTAAATAATTCTAAGTCCTCATATTCATGCAAATTTTATTATATTTTTCTAAATTACATCATAGCCACTTAACATACTCATACTCGATCTATCTCATTAGATCACTTAGCTGGTCATTCACACTTAATCAAATCATGTCACTTATCACTTCATCAGTAATTAGGGTTTAATTACATCAACATCAATTAATCAATCCTAGCATGTTGTGCTAACAATCATCAATCTTAAATAATAAACTTAGAGGTAATTATACCTCACGTCGTCGAGAATCGACGACGACTATGGTTTCGTCGTGCGTGCGACTCGAACCTCGAATTCGGCGCTCGACAACGTCCAAAGCTCGATCGGCTTCGACTGAATGAACTCGGCGGAAGATCCGGTGAATTCTAACGAATTCTGACAATTCCAATTTTTCGGCGAGTTCCGGTGGGTTCAGCGGTTTTTCGGCAGCTTCCGGTGGTTTTCTGGCGACAATCGCCGGCGACGTCTACTGGTCGGATAGTGGCCGTATAGGGTACCATTAGAACCGTATCGGCGAGCCCGACGCATCTGTGGCATCGGTGTGGCCGACGGAGGCGGCGGCTTGCTGAAAAATGGCAAACACAGGTGCGGCTATGGGTGGCTAGATCCGCCCGGCCAGGGCGGCGATCGGCTTCGATTCCGGTCGGGGACGATCGCTGGGTGGTCGGTGATGCCGTGGCGACCACTGGACAGCGACGGTGATGGTCGCCGCGGTAAAATCGGCCTGCAAACACATCACGGGCGCGACGCTAGGCGTGGCGATTCCGACGTCGCGGCGCTAGGTGGTGGCCGGCCCTGGTCAGGGCGGCACGACAATGCCATCATGGGGCGGAGCGGCGTTGGTCAGCAACTGGGCGGCACCGACAGCGACGGCGGTGGCGATACATAGTGGGGGCGGCTAGGGTTTGGGAAAAGGGAGAAGGTGGTGTTGGGGAAAGAAAATTGGTTGAGTGGCATATTTATAAATAAAACTTGGCTCGTCTCCGGCTCGAGTCAAGAATAATATCTAAATAAAAATAATTCAAAAAAATCTATAAAAATCAGGAAAAATTCCCTAAAATAACACAACATCCAAATGACATGCTCTATAGCTATCA
>JAVDBV010088381.1:0-10176 GCA_032619315.1 Piper longum | reverse complement strand
GTCAGACACTTCACTGTCAGACATACACCACAACAAAATGGGGTGGCAGAGCGAATGAATCGAACCTGCTGGAGAAGGTTCGGTGTATGCTGTCTAATGCTGGGTTGGGCAAAGAATTTTGGGCTGAGGCTTTGGTATATGCTTGTCACCTTATCAACCGTTTACCATCTACTTCTATTGGTGGTAAAACTCCATTGGAGAAATGGTCTGGAAAGCCTGCTACAGATTATAATTCCTTACATGTGTTTGGTTCCACTGCATACTACTATGTTAAGGAATCAAAGCTGGATCCAACAGCAAAGAAGGCGATATTTATGGGGATCACCTCTGGTGAAAGGTTATCGTCTTTGGAGTCCAGAAACAAAGAAAGTAATCTTCAGCAGGGATGTCACCTTTGATGAATCTACCATGTTGAGAAATGTGACTTATGAAAATATAAAGCACACAGATGATACTCCCAAACAGAAGGAGTTTGATGGCAAACGAATTGTCCCAGCACATGTAGAAACTGATGTTGACTCTCCTATAATAGAAGAAGAGTCAAATGAGGAAGATGTTCAAACCCAAGAGCCTCCACATCAACATGAATCAATTGTACAAAGGAAGGAAAAGAGAACCATCAGAAAGCCTACTCGTTATACTGATATGGTCTCTTTCATATCACCAATTGCAACTGATGATGTTCCTGCCACTTATAATAAAGCAGTTCAAAGTTCAGAAAAAGAAAAGTGGAGGATTGCCATGGAGGAAGAAATGCAGTCTCTTCAAAAGAATCAGACATGGAAACTAGCTAGTCTTCCGAAGGGAAAGAAGGCAATTGGGTGTAAATGGGTATATGCAAAGAAAGATGGATTTCCTGACAAGGATAATGTCCGCTACAAAGCAAGATTAGTGGCTAAAGGTTATGCCCAGAAGGAGGGAGTTGATTACAATGAGGTATTTTCTCCAGTTGTAAAGCATTCATCTATTAGAATTTTATTGTCTTTGGTAGCACAGTTAGATTTGGAACTAGTTCAGATGGATGTAAAAACTGCATTTTTACATGGAAGAGGAAATCTATATGTCTCAGCCAGATGGATTCAAGGTTGATGGAAAGGAAAAGATGGTGTGCAAATTAAACAAATCGCTATATGGATTTAAGCAATCTCTAAGGCAGTGGTATAAGCGATTTGACAAGTTCATGATAGGGTAGAAGTACTCGAGGAGCAAATATGATCACTATGTGTACTTACGCAAGCTACAGGATGGATCCTATATATATCTTTTTCTTTATGTTGATGATATGCTAATAGCTTCCAAGAGTCGGACAGAAATTGAGAAGTTAAAGACTCAATTGAATAGGGAGTTTGAGATGAAGGATCTTGGTGAAGCAAAGAAGATTCTTGGTATTGAGATATCTAGAAACAGGAAATTGGGGAGGCTTTGTTTGTCTTAGAAGAAATATCTGAGGAAGGTACTAAAACGTTTTGGCATAAATAAGAAGTCAAAACCAGTTAGTACACCACTTGCTCCTCATTTCAAGCTTAGTGGTTCCATGTCACCAAAAAATGATGCAGAACGGGAATACATGACAAAAATACCGTATGCAAGTGCTGTTGGTAGCTTGATGTATGCAATGGTATGCTCGAGGTCGAATATTTCACAGGCAGTTGGGGTTGTGAGCAGGTATATGCATGATCCTGGAAAGGAGCATTGGCAAGCTGTGAAATGGATTCTAAGGTATATTCTGAATACTTTAGATGTTGGACTAGTATTTCAGCAGGAAGATAAAGATGGTCAGTGTGTGATTGGGTATTGTGATTCTGACTACGCTGGTGATTTGGACAAGCGACGGTCAACTACTGGTTATGTGTTTACTCCTGCAAGAGCACAAGTAAGTTGGAAGTCCACCTTACAGTCAACAGTAGCTTTGTCTACTACAGAAACAAAGTACATGACAATTACAGAGGCTGTAAAGGAGGCAATTTGGCTTCAAGGGTTGCTGGGTGAACTGGGAATGAAAGAAAAGCACATCAAAGTGCATTGTGATAGTCAGAGTGTTATTCATTTAGCAAAGAATCAGGTTTACCATGCAAGGACGAAACACATCGACGTCTGATATCATTTTGTTCGAGAGATTCTAGAAGAAGGTGGAGTCATAATCCAGAAGATTTCGACCACTGAGAACCCTGCTGATATGTTGACAAAAGTGGTAACTGCGGTCAAGTTTAAACATTGTTTAAACTTGGTCAATATTGTTACAAATTGAAAGCTGGAATTTGCAGACACTACTGAAAGTTGGATTTGTGAGAGAATTGTATCGGATTTTGCCAAGGTGGAGAATTGTTGTATACTTTGTCATAATCTCACATCTAAATGGTATGGGATGTGGGGGGGCGGGGGCTTTCTACCTATAAAAGGGACCCTCCCCCCTCTTTAGTTTTTCATCCCAAAGGGTAATTCAAAATTACCTACTTCCCTTTCTACCATTGGTACTTGTTCCTTCTACCATTGGTAATTTGTTCTTTCTCTCTTTGTAATATTTCTTTTTAGTGAAATATTATTTTGGTAGTGTCTGATGACGTAGGCAATTGCCGAACCTCGTTAAATTCCGGTGTTTATTATTATTTTTTTCTTGTCTATTTAATAGCTATTGTCGGGTATAGTTGGTGTTAATTATTGTGCTATTTATATTACTTGTCTTAATAAAATTCTGTCTAGGAGTTGGTTTTTAAGCAGACTATCTTGTCCCACCAACTTTTCTTAGAATTTTATCTTGTAATGATTTTTTAGTTAAATAGTTTTCATGCTTGTCATCTAGGTAATAGTTCTCATAAAAACTAGTTATCTTTGGTGAAAATTACCCGTTTTTCACAACAGTTACGGCTACGAGGAAGGCAGTGGTGGCAGCAGCTTCAATGTCCCCGACATTGGTGGGAGCGGCAGCGGTGATGGCTATGGCTTTGGACAAGGCAGCCGTGGCGGCGGCCACTTGCTAAGTAGCCACTTGCTGCATAAAAAGGCAGGATATTCTCTACACCAAGACTATGAAGCCGACTCAGAATAAAAGGTAGCTTGGTTTGTTGTTAATTTCCTTAAACCTGTACACATGGCCTATAAGAATTGCAATATTGGAGATTATAATGTAGTCCATAACCGGTGGAATGGTGTGGCGCTGTGCATACATACATAACATTATATATCAACCAAATAGGATTGACCCATATAATCGTACAACCAGTAGCGGGAGTATAACACCATGATTTAACCATTAAACGTACAAGAAAAATTGGCACACTCAAATCATTACAATTAGATCATCTTCTTCCTGGGAACGGTAACCGCATCCAATGGCTTCGTAACGAAAGCTTCTTGGGTGTCACATACCATACCCCTCCATCTCCAACTCCTCCACCACCGCGTGGGAGAGAAGTGTAATAGCGGTTACAGTGCCAGCCCAGCATCCCCATCAGTACTACTACGCTCGAGCCACTTCATCTTTTGCAGATGCTCGAAGCTATGATCACCTCCTTTCTCTTTCATCACTCTATCGATCTCCTCGGCAGGGGTGTCTAAATATCACGATGCAGTCTACGTGGGTCTGCATCCTTATATGAAATATGGACTATGGGAGCACTTGTCCGCAGACGCATCCGGAACAAGCTAATGCTCAACTCAAAATTAGAATAGTTTTTTTCAACGTTATTTTCCAATCTATAAATAATATGCATTTACTTTATAATATAGATTGAAGATTGTCATTTTAATTAGTGTGATTGCTGTAAAATTGTGAATACGTAAAATTTTTATTGGAAATCTTAGGTGTAAGGAAGAGGGGATGTCTTCACCTCAAGATTTATGTCATGTTTTTAAAGAATAAATTTGTGTTACTTTGTAGTACTTTCAACAGTGTGATTATCTATAAAGTTGAGAATATGATGTTGATTTACTACTTCTATTAAAAATTTTAGATTTTTGGTGAGAGGGGGTATATTTTGGGTTTATAATAATTTTTTTTAAAAATATACAAGTTAATCCATTTAGAATCAATTATTTAAATTTACTTTTTAAAGGGCATCTCTTTCTATTTAATTTTGATTTTGAATTTTTAAATTTATGTTGATATATAGTTCATATTGATTTGGATGCCCTTATTTATGAATAATATATGATGTCTGTATTTGTGCTCATTCCCGTCTATATCCACAAAATTTTTGTGGGCAAAATTCACAAAACAAAAATTTTGTGGACAAGGAGACAACCAAAATTTTGCAAACACAAGATGCGGACGGATGCATACAAAGGGGTATACACGTCCATGGCAGCCCCGCTCCTCAGCTAGGCTTCACCAAATCAGTAATTAATTAAAAGCTCAGCATAGATGATAAAATTATGTGAGCATGAAAGCATAACCAGGATTAGGAAGGGAGCTGTACCTTTAAGAAAAATGGTATAACTTAGGGGAAATATACTAATTGTTTATTTCTTTTAATTCATACAATTAATGTTCGATTTTAATTTAATTGATAGTTTAATATATTGTAAATAAAGTTTGTACAGACAAGTGCTTGGCTAGACCCACCTTTAAACTCGAGTGGGTATTGTACTTAGGACACTTGATAGTATTTGTTTGAGATTTACTTGAACTATTGGTGAGAACGCCATAATATGGAAAAAGAATTGTTGTAACACTAACTCGAGCAAACTACTTGTAGCTGCCCTTTATAATAAGATATCTAAACTAGAGTAGATCTGAACTAGATTTTACTCATCTTTACTTCAAACAATATCGAGTAAAAGACATGCATGTGATAATATTATTTATGAATGAAATATTAAAAAACATTTATAATAAGAGACACCACTATTTTTTTATAAATTTTTATTACATAATAAATGCCTTCAACGTCGGTTTACCATTCTTTTATAATAATTTTAACTTTAATTATTTTTGGCCATAGGTTTTAAGTCTAATAAAAATAATAGAGTCAATTTTAATTCTAGCAACTTGGCCCAAATATAAATTAATAAATAAATCCCTCGTTCAAAAGTACTAATGTTGTGATATGCCTTAAGAATGGTGCTAGTGATATAATTATTTATGGTATAAATTTATACAATTCACAGTTTCACTTGTAGTCTTACAGTGATATACTATTTATGATATTAGTGTACACATATATATTATCATTGTCCATGGAATGGAAGGGATGGTTTAATTTTCACCAATCGAAAAAGGGCCTTTTTGTCACCAAAATTTTCGGTGACAAACTTAGCCACTGAACTAAAATCAAAATTCAGTGGTTCATAATTTAACTAACAACTAGTCACCGATCTTCGGTGAGCTTGACGTCTAACACCGAACTGTTACCAAAACTTTCAGTGGCTGAACTTACCCCCCGAACTACCACCGAAATTTCAGTGACAAAATTAAATAGTCACTAAAGTGACACCAAATTTTGGTGACAAGTTTATGACACCAATAATTTTGGCGTTGAGCTGCCGAATAAGGAGTTAGTCACCAAAATCTACCACTAAGTTTTGGTGGCTGAGTTTACTACCACATTACCACCGAAAGTTTTGGTGACTAAATTGAATAGTCACCGAACTGTCACTGAATTTCAGTGATAGTTTCAACGACATCAATACTTTGAGTGGCTAGTTGGTGATTAATAATCCGGTCATCGAATTTCGGTGACAAAATTTCTAATTAGGGCTAAAAAAAGGGAGGTCCTATTCATCATTGCTGCTGTTTTGGGTGCCGTTGCCGCCAGTTTGTTGTCTCTGTCACACTCCCGCCATCTCCATAAGTCGTTGCCACTAAGCTCCCCTCACCACCACCTGATCCCAGTGCGTGACCATCGCCTACATCTCCCAGTAGTTGCTGACAACCGCCGATAACAGCAAGGTTTGTCTCCTAATCAGAATGCACGTTAGAGCTTGTATTGTTGTTGACGATGGATGATTGATATATGGATTATAGTTGATCATAGTTTCATAAATATTTTGATTTTGAATTTTTGTAAGAATTCTGTCAAAAACGTGTTTACTATAAATGGTTTTTAATATTTGATTATCTAGTGTGAAATTGGACGTGCAACATTTGAATTGCTCTAAAATGTGCTGCATCTGAATCTTGTATGTGTTAAAATTGTTTGTACAAAATTATTATAAAATTTCTAAAAAATAAAATTATTAATCAAGGAAAAAAGATTTGGATAATTATAGTTGGAGTGTGCTTAAAATTAAATTGTGGATGATTGATTTTAGGGTTTAGGTGTGTTATTGCTGAAAATTAATTTTTGTGAAAATTGCCATATTATCATTTAGGGTTTATAGTTAAGGTGATATTTTTTGTGAATTATTGCTGAAATAATTGAATAATTAATCAATTGGAAATTGCTATATCTATCATATTGGTGTGTTATTATTATTTTTATTTAATTTTGATCGTGAGTTAAGTTTTAGTAATTTGTATGTATATACTTAGATTTGTGAAGATTGACCTGTTAATTTAATATCTACATAGGGTCATGTTAATATCGATAAACTTTAAAAACTTTAAATATTCAATTAACGCGTTGTGTGCTTATTTATAAATATGGGGGAGACAATGGTTCATAATGTAACATCTACATAGGTCATGTTAATTGAGTCATGTTTACTATGATTGTTATAAATCCTTTGGGGGGCATGTTCGATAAATATGATGGACATGATCGATAAAGTTAAAAACTTTAAATACTCAATTAACACATTGTGTGATTATTTGTAAATATGGGGGAGACAATTGTTCATATTGATTTGAGTTCCCTAATTAAAAAAATACTTGTATAAAAATATGAGTATAACATAAAATTTCGATCACATGGCATGTTCTTCTTTAATTTCTTAATATCACTTCCATAATTAAATAGTTAGACATCTTTAATTGGATGCCCATATAGGAAGAGAAAGAAATTAACACTAACTTTCTATTTATCTTCAATTGTGCAAGGAAATTTGGGTCCAATTCAAATTATGTTGTTGAGTGTATATTCATGTAACATGAAAAGTTGACCCATGCCTCTTGAATGCTGATTTCATGATACTCATGAAGGTACACACTCAATAAGAAAACTTAATAGAGGAGATAGAGTATGAATGTACCAAAGAAGGATGTTAGGAGGCGGATTACATCCAAATTTTGTGTAAGAGTAAATTAATTCCTATATTTTGATTTTTCTCATGCATAGTCGCCAACAGAGCATAAAATATGTTGTCCTTGTGATAAATTCACAAATCAGTACATGTATACCTGTAATGATGTGTTGTTTCATCTGTACTACATCAGGTTCATGAAAAATTATTATGCATGGAGATTGAATGATGAAGATGGCAATTTCATACAAGTTAACAATAATATCCTAGGGCAAGTACATATGGCGAACCTAGTGGATTCTTTAGAGACTTGTTTGTAGATGTTGGAAATAGGTGTATGGGCACACAAGTTCAAATACCACAAGATGTTTATGGCACATCATATCTACCAATTCAGACAAATCTAGAAGCTAAGGCTTTTATGACCTACTTGTTCTAGAGAGAGTCTTTGGATGATGGATGTGATTGTGTGTCATCTCTAAAAGTAACAACAACACTATTACACATAAAGTCTAAAAGGAATTTTCGGTTTGGCGCTCAATGATATGTGTGCGATATTTAAGTGGTGGTTTCCAAACGACAACAACTTTCATGGGTCGTTTGATGCTTCAAAAAATTTGATGAAGAGTTTTAGGTCTGAAATTTGTGAAAATTTGTACTTGTCTAAATGATTGCATGATATTCTACAAAGAATTTGAGCATTTAATGATGTATACCTCTTGTGGTTGGAGTCGTACTGCCCATAACGGAGGTGGGTTGACATCTAAAAGGGTCCCAAGAAATGTCCTCCAATATCTTCAGATCATTCATTGGTTATAACGGTTATTTATGTCCCAAAAGACATCAGAGTATATATCATGACACAAATTCAATCATCCACCATTGGGCTAGTCTAGAATGGAGTCATTTTGATGTTACATTCCTAAACTTCACTTCTGATCCTCAAAATGTTACGTTAGGTCTATGTCCCAACGGATTTAGTCCATTTGGGATATCGTTAAAATTGTATCCCATTTGGCCTATCATTTTCACGCTGTACAACCTCTCTCCTTGGTTGTGCATGACATGTCGCTTTTTCATCCTAATTTAAAACCTGTGATCTGAGTCAGGGTTTTGTACTTGTGAATCAGTCGGTTCAACAATTAGTTCAACTGAGTTAGTTTCAAGACACACGTGCTGAGCTGAGGCCGACCGTCTATTATGAGCCATGAAGGTCGTGTATACCTAAGTATATGATGATAACGCCTTTAAGGCAACAGAAGAATAAGATATCAAAGTATATTAGAGTACATCCTGTTTCTTTAAATTTTATTTATAGTAGATCGTAGAATTAGATTTAGGTTGTTTATCACATTAAGACACAATATTGATTATTTTGGTTGGGTTGGTAGGATTAGAGCATGTCATTCGAGTTAGGACTCGGATTATTTTATTTTATGGTAATTTATTATATTTTATTTTATTTTTCAGGAATTATTTTGTATAATTAACTCGAGTCGGGAGCGAGTCAAATTTTAATTATAAAACCCCCCCTCCCTTTCCTTCTTCTCCACTCCGATGCTTTGCCCCTCTTCTTTTGCCATGCCACCACTGCCAATGACCTAGCTGCTCGCTACACTGCCACTAGTTAATGCTGCCGTCGCCTTTCCCTCTTTTCCCCCTCCTTCTTTTCTTCCTCCCTACCCCTATTTGCCACCGCACTTGCTATGCTTTGTGGAGTGTTCAAATAATTTTAATAACGTGCAAGTATACATGATCGATACAAGTAATATAATGATAAATTTAAGTTTCGTTTCACAGAGACGTGAATTTACTTAAATTAATTTAACTAAAGAAATTATGAACAAAACAAAAAATTGACAACTAAATATAAGTAATAACTTTAAATTAAATAAAAATTTATAAGGATAAAACTCATTCTAGAATCAAATTTCCCTTAATCTACATTTAACCTTCATCATATCTTACTCTTATCTTTTATTCTCTTGGATTATCGATCTAGAAAAATTATATTACATGGTAGCTCCCGCTCCTTTATGCTTTTATTATTTTGCCTCAATTTTTACCTCCCGGTAACAATTTATTAATTAACAAAATAATGCATTAAGATTTGTCTTACAATCGTATATGATGCTATGTATCTTCCAACCACAACGACTAACAAGTCACAAGACTCGTCATATAATGAATTATCAATGACTAATCTAATAAATTTCTCTAAAAATCTAATTAAATCTCATGATCTAAGAAATAAGCGATCAATTTTTTTTAGCATTAAGAGCGTGATAATTCAAATATTCCGATTGAATAAAAGAGTAAGAGGCTCAAATGAATCTAATTAAACCATTTTAAGTTCCATTATTCTCTACAACGAAAGAAGGGATTACTCCATAACTAAAATAGAAAATAATATAAAAAAGAAACTAGTTTTCATCATAAAAGAAAAAGAATTACAAAAACTAAACTATTTCTTCCACTAAACTTCTAAGCCAAAAGATGAGATATTTCAATTAATAAATGACCACCCCTTTATATACAAGATAAGATGGCCAATAAATAAAAGAATTCGAGGAGGGATTCTAAAATTTGATGTGGACTAATTGATTATGATGTCCGATGAAGTTTCCAATTCCCTGACAACAGTGCCCAAGCTATGTATAGCCATCCACATGGAGCCTTGTCAACACTAAAATTGTAGCCATCAATGGGTGGCATCCAATGCATTAACCAACAAATCCTAAGCTTAATTTATTTCATCTTTTTCTGCATTAAACTTCAAAATTAAGCATATCTCATAAAATATTATTTAAGTAGAATATAATAAGAAATATCACAAAATTAATAATGCTTATACCTGAGAAGCACAAAATCACATTAACAACCTAAGTAAATATTGTATATTTTAAACACTTAACATGGAGCGCCACCGGCCTCGCCACCGCCAGTCACGCCCCACCGCCGCCATCATGTCGTCAACCCTCCCTCGTCGTCGTCAACCTTCGTTTGATCTAAGGAAATGCTCATGGATGAGAAAGCTGCCACCTTTGCTAGCCTCAC
>JAVDBV010088370.1:0-22468 GCA_032619315.1 Piper longum | reverse complement strand
CGGCGGCGGTCGGCGGCGCCGGAATCGACGATGCGACCACATCGCGGCGCGGCCTGGCGACGACGTGGCAGGGTGGGGCGGCGTCGCTCGGCGGCCGGGCGGCGCCGATAGCGGCGGTGGCGGCTGAAAAAGGGGGCGGCTACGGTTTTGGGTGAAAGAGGGAGGAAGGGTCGGGGTATGAAAAACGAACTGGTGGCATTTTCGTAAATAAAACTTGACTCGATTCCGTCTCAAGTCAAAATAATTATTTACTCGTAATAAAATCTAAAACAAATCTAGAAAAATCGGGAAAAATCCCATAAAATAAAATAACACCAAAACATCATAATGACATGCTCTATAACTATCAACCCACCCAAGCTGCCCGTAACGCGCCCTAACGCGGTAAACAGCCTAAAACTAATTCTACGATCAAACTACATAAAAAAAAAACTGGACTGCATACTCTCATATATTCTGATAACTCATTTTTTTTTCTGCTTTATTCATGACGTTATCATCATATACTTGGGTACACATGACCCCTCGTAGCTCATACACGCGACTGGCGTCGACTCAGTACACGTGTTCTGAAACATACTCGACTCGAAAATAACGGTCGAACCGACCGGTTCTAAATATAAAACCCTGACTCGAATCGTGGGTTTTACATAACTCTTAAACCTATCCACAAGATTCAACAAACTCAACCCTAGTACAAATAAAATCTCCTTGATTATTATATAAAGTAAAGAAATACCCAATAATAAATCAATATTTTTTATTTTGGGTTTTAATAATAAGTATAAATAGATTAGTGTTTAATATTGTATGAATTCATCCATGTATCTTTAATAATCACAATAATACAATGATGTATCTATAAATTTAAATTAAAAGAAGGGATAAACTTGTCAAGTTTTATTTAATTTTTTTCTGATACTCACATTGATTCATGTTCAATATCTTTCAATCATAAATTTCTTTCTTTTTTAAAAAAATTGATTAATTGTGTAAGTTGACATTTATGCCCAAGCTTAATTTAATAAAAGGCGCAGGGCATATTTTTGGAGCACAATGGTCAGCGTGTGGCTTTTATTTGTTTAACTTAAATTTCTATTCATCTGTTGTTCATAAGAATAAGATAGGATAATTTTACAAACAAATAAAAGCTCGTATTTTGAACGTGTTACTTCTGAATTGAAACATTAATATAATCATTAAGCTAGTAAATCCTGTTATTCATCATTCTTTGCCCGTGTTGACAGGTTATCATCTCATCTCATGTGAATGATAGATGAATATAAAAAAAATGAAAGTTTTTAATAAATGTGGGCGTAGGATTTGAAAATTCAACGTCGATGAAGTATTTTCTAAGTAAATTAATTCCAAAATCATCGTAATTCTTAGCAACACTAGATAATGAATTTAGTTAGGGAGGAGATAATATTCTTTAGCATATAAAGTTTTAATGTCAGAGAGAGTCTATGTTAGATCCTTCAACTTAATCATATATCAAGAAAGATTCTGTTTATAATTGATAATGAACTATAGATTTTTAACTTTAGTTAATTATTTTAAAGAAATGACTTAGACTCATTAAATTACATTTTAGGCTGGGTCATCACAAATGGTATTAGAATAACTTTGGTTTCCTAGCAGATGATGAGTTAGACTACGGACATTAGTTAGACTCTCGATCATGTTCTATAAAAAATCAAAGACAAAATTTTTCTAAGATAAGTAGATTATGAGATCTTACTTAGTCTCACATCTAATATTACGAGAATAAATTATAAATAATCATTTAAAAAAAATAATTTAGGCCCATTACATTATATTAGTCTATCTTTCATCCAAATATATTATACTCATAATTGGTTCTATGCGATAAAAGTATCTTAAATCATGCAATTTGCTATCATATATATTTTTTCCCAAAGTATCATAATGCTATGAGAAATAGATTGATTACCCAATTCATAAAAAAAAACTCCTTAATTTTATTAATGTCACAATAATTTCGCCCAAACTCCCAAACACATGGACCACAAACCAAGTCCATGGGCCTTCGACACACAGCCCACCACACAACCCCGAGGGGTATTTCCGTCATTCCATTCTCGCCGCCGTTATAGGGTCTAGCTCGGCCGCCGGATCTCCTCCGATCGGAGCAGCCCCGCCACTTTCCGGCCATGGCCTCCGCCGCAGCCGCCACCGCCGCCACCGCGGCCGCCGCGCCCATCTGTTCCATGCCTCGCCTCGGCCGCTTGCGATTCCCCTTAGCAGCTTGTCCTTTACGAGTGTCTGGACTCCCCAATCCGTCTCCTCTGTGAGTAGCTGTCGCCTTCACTTTTTGGTGCTACACGTGATGTTTTTTTGTGGAAAAGATTTGATTTTTGAGCTGGGTTTCATGTCATAGAAGTCAACTCTAGACGTTTTTGTTTGCACTGGGGGAAAACGTCGCTTTTGATGCTGCATGTTATGATTTTTGTTGAAAAGATTTTATTTTTGAGCTGGGTTGTATTGATGATATGTTTAATGTGTTAGGATTGGGGAAAAGATGATATTTTTTATGATGCAGGTTGTTTAGTTTTTGGAAAGATTTGATTTTTGAGCTGGGTTTTGCCTTATAGAATTGCCGTTTGAAGTTGTTGATATGGAGCACGAGCCATCCAGGGCAGTTGCACCGGGGGAATGATATTTTTGATGGATTTATGTGTTAGTGGCAGCTAACGTGGCGTTCTTTGATTTTGAGAGCTGGGTTTATTGTTTTTATTGATTAATATGAGATGAATAAGTTGTGTTTGGATGATTGAAGTGTTGGTGGCAACAATGTGGGGTCTTGATTGGGAAGGTTTTTTGGGATTAAATTGATTTTGAGAGCTGGATTCATTGTTTTTATTGATTAGTTGTGGGATAAATAGGAGTGCTTTGATTGATTCAAGTATTGGTGGCTGTAAATGTGGTGTCTTAGTTTGGAAGTTTTTGAGATGAATAAAGTCTTGTTGATTGATTGAAGTGTCGATTGTGCCTCTACCTGTGTGATTTTTTGGTTTATGTGTCATAGCGATTAGGATTGTTTTGGTAGCCTTTTCCCGGTAGATATGGGAGTTGAGTTAGGAGAAGAAAGCTAAAACCTTCGCATGCTGTAGCACTCATGCATTGAACTTTGAAGTAGCTTTGTTAAATGGAAAATTTCTGCAAAGTAAGGTTGGCACTTGTTTGGTGTGGGGTTTTTCGATTAGTGGTGTATTGGTGGGTTAAGTGCAGGTGGTTTTTTATATGTTGTCTTCAAGTACAGCTTATGAACTTAAAAAGAGGATCTCCTATGACGAGCTTTAGTGAGATCAATACAATGGGCGGGGTGTTTCAGTATGTCTTTCTGTTAATACTGCAAAATTTGTTTCTTTTAGGGTTGCAAAGCGTGGGATCAGTGTTAGCTGCAGTTATGCAGCGGCAAATGTGGCAGAGAACACAATTGATGTTGTGGTGGATGTGAAGACTGAGAGAGTACTGCCATCTTAACTTTTCTGATTTCTCGTCTGATCATTTACAGGTTAATATCTCATTACTTGTGTATTTGTTTGCTTGTAACAGATTGTTGTCTTGGGAGGCAATGGCTTTGTTGGTTCTGCAATATGCAAAGCCGCAGTATCAAAAGGCATAGAAGTTGTCAGCTTAAGCAGGTATTCTGCAAACTCGTTACAATTGTATTTATTATATCATAAAGGATTATTCTCTCCTAACTTCTGGTTGAGAACAGTTGGTATTTCCTTAATTGGCTGACTTGGCCATGAAGGATGCTTGTCTTCATAATTAATATTGGACTTCATTGGCTATTAATAACTTGTGTTTCTCCTACTACTTTTCCAAGAAATTTTCAATGCATGCTAAACCAAATTACATTCTGAATATTATTTTTGCAGGTCTGGTAAGCCATATTACTCAGATTCATGGGTCGACCAGGTCACTTGGGTACCAGGTATGATCATTTGCTCTGTGTTTGCGTTATCTTGAGGTGCCTAGGTTCATAGATCAATAAGAACAGTGTCGCATCTTCTTATACCAGTGAACAGTGGTTCCTGACAAGAAGGTGCCATGATCATTATATAGATATAGGATACTCTGGTTCAGAAAAAACTGGTCTTGCCTATGAGTTGTCATTTTCCTATAGTATGCATACTTCCTCCATTGATTTTAGACTACCTCAATCGGGACTTGGGAGCTTCCGCAATTGACATTCAGATTCATGCATTGGAGAATTTGATAACCTACAACTATACAGTACTGGAAATTTCCTTCCAGTGCATTCTCTCGCGCAATGCATGAAATATGAAGCTGTATGAGGCTGTTATATTTATTTTTTAATTAATAAAAGGCGTTCTTAGTTTTAGGCATGCCACATACTAACCTTATTTAATATTTTGTGCCTCACACAAACCTTATTTAAATTGTCGTGACAAATTCAAATCAATTTCTTTTTGCCAACAAGTACTTTTGAATATTTTGATTGAGGCAGTTGATTTGCAATGTTGGTACCTCACCGATTAGGCTCCATTTGGTTAGCATGAAAGAAATAGAAATTCTATGAAATTTATATTATGGTAATTCATGCCAAAAGTATTGATCTCCCACTAAAAAATTATTCATTTTTAGAGCATTTTATGATGGGATGCAAGTGAGACCACGCAAAGTGATCCCCCCCATCAATTTGTTATAAAAAAACACAAATAAAAGGAGTAAATTGTTTTTTAGAGAGAATGAGAGATTTTACATCTTGTATTTGCATCGTACTCCTTGTAAATTATAACTGAAATTTTCATGCATTTTACATTTTTTCATGCCAACCAAACGGTGTCTAAACGAATTAGCTTGGAAGTGCTGGAATGCACATTGTAATACGAAGCTATTATTTGGATTTTGCAAAACAAGTGTCGTTTTATTTAACGATACTATATTTTAAATAGTAGAACTTATGGATGTTCTCCATGACAAAATGACTACAAGTGCAGGGGATGTTTTCTACGCAAGGTGGGATGAAGTGCTTGTTGGTGCCACTGCTGTTGTTTCAACTCTTGGAGGTTTTGGTAATGAAGAGCAAATGAAAAAGATAAATGGGGAGGCAAATATAGTAGCAGTAAATGCTGCCAAAGACTTTGGTTAGTAGGTGACTTTATTTATGTTATATAAACTATAGTAGCAGTATATGTGATATTTTTAAAAAAAATCATGAAAACTTGCATATGAGATATTCAGGTCAGTTCTCAAATCATGTTTCTAGGCATTTGTTTGCATGGATCCTTTTTTTATGGTTAATTTTTTTTCTTAGTGACAAAACTCGTTTAACTTTAGAAGTTTTGTGCTGAAAAATGTGAACAACCACAATATATACTTGATGAAAGAAAATTGCTACTATTTGTCATTGTCTGTAACTATAATCTGTAATTTTGCGACTTACGTTGCAAATTTGCCATATTTGGAGATTTCTGATGCATGTTCCCAATATTCTTCTTAGGAGTGCCCAAGTTTGTCTTGATCAGTGTGCATGAGTACAACCTACCGCCGTTCCTACTTACATCAGGGTACTTCACTGGGAAGCGACAAGCCGAATCGGAGGTCCTTTCCAAGTACCCAAACTCTGGTAACTACGGGCAATACTTGTTTCAGAAGCTCTACCTTGATCTGCTTTTGTATTAGCAGCTGCTAAAACCAGTTGTTTTTCAGGTGTTGTTCTGAGACCAGGCTTCATTTATGGGAAGAGGAAAGTAGATGGATTGGAAATCCCCCTCGATTTAATCGGAGAACCACTTGAGAAAGTCCTGAAAGCAACCCAAAGCTTTACGAGACCCCTAAAATCACTTCCGGCGTCCGACTTGGTGTTTGCGCCTCCTGTTAGTGTTGATGATGTAGCCCTAGCAGTGGTGAACGCTGTAACCGATGATGATGTTTTTGGTGTTTTCACAATAGAGCAGATCAAGGAAGCAGCTGCTAAAGTAAGAGAATAATCATGTGTAAATGTTCTCAGATGTATGTATAAAAGTACAATTAATATTTGGTTTTCTATGTAAGACCAGGTTCAAGCACAAAATTTTGTGGTCTGTTTTTAAACCAAAGAAACATGAAATAATTAACTTTAATAAATTTGGTTCATATTTTTAGAGTGAGAATTAGATTTTATGTATTCATATCAGATTTTTCAAAAAAACATTATTAAAATAATTTAAATAAAGTATGGTCGTGTAAACATTTTAGATAAAAATTTAGGGTTTCTTGTATGATGACTGTTTTGATTTTTGTTTATATACAATGTCGCGGAAGATCAAAATAAATGAATTCTGTGAACAAATACAAATTAATATAACTTGACACTAATTACTGTCTGTATTCACCGATAGACTTCGCTTGATTCAAAGTAGAAAACAAGACTTGGCAGGATTCAAACTCAAAAGACAAAAGTGTGGAGCTTGAACCAACTCAACTGGTTCCATGGATCCCTTAGCTCCCAGCAACCGCAGAAGACATTGCATCACTCTTATGAGTGAGAGTACTGGCCTCAATGGCGTGGTTGTCATTTCCCAGCGCCTTCGGCAGACTTCTCATGGAGGTATCTGTTTTGCTTGAAACATACATGATTTAAAAAAAAAAAAAAATCAAGTTCTTCAGAGCTTTGGAAAAAAAAAAGTCCTTCGGAGTTTGATGGACTATGTTATGCTTCCACACTCTCAACTGGCTGCCGGATAACAATAACTGGCGGCCAGCTGATAGTATACTCAGGGCAAACAAACGACAGATTGCACACTGATGGTACACCTAAAACAATCATGATACCCCCCCCCTCTTTCAGTTCATTGTCTCACTGGAAGGCTATCATCTTTAAGTCATAATTTTAAACGGGGTAATACTTGTTGGACTTACTATTTATTTATGACTACAGCTTAAATAACACTAGTTTGAAAGGAGTCTAAGACCTGATAAACTACGGAACCAGCCAGCAGCTGGCCAAACAGGTACCAGTAAAAGTGTGAACCCATTAGAATAGCTACTGCTGTTTGCACAATATATACTAAAATCATAATTCAAAAACATACAGTGTCCTGCTGCTTACTTGGCTGTGTAGAATTCCGCAGTATACGAAGCATTTAGAACATCCGAGTTCTCTGTTTTGCTTTCTGAAAAATTGCATGTAAAACAACAAGTACATCAATCATACAGATGGTTAATCAATTGACAAATACCCTAAACCAGAACACTAATGTTTGAAGAGCAGACAGCAGTATTTTAAACTAGGACAACACGAAACATTCATGCTTGAAGAGCAGCCAAAACGCTACAAATTCGTATTTAACAGCTCTTGCAGGCATAAGAATAAAGCCAAAAAGTTTTTCTACAAAATCGTATCTGATTTGGACTACATATCAAGTGGCCCTTGCTTGTTCAGTGTGACCATACCTCACAAGATTCCAAGGAATTTGTTGGTTCAATAACTTATGAAACAACCATTAACATGGGACGCGATATCAAGTTTTATAAGGACCAAATGTACCCAAACCTAAAACATTTAAACAAGTTCCAAAGCCGCTATCAGTAAAATCATTTGAAATTGTAATTTGCCTTTCCCAGTTTTGGAAATATCTGCAGAAATTATTGGCTGTGAAAGAACTTTTCCAGTTGCCTCCACGGCTGTTCTAATAACATTTACCCAAGGATGGGGTGGTGCAATTGAAGAATCTCTTGGTAGGCATTGACCACCAAGATTACAAGGAGGCACAGAGCAGGCAGCACCTGAACAGACACACATATGACAAGCACAACAAAGAGACGGACAACTCATGAAGAAATTCTGAGTTGAATTTTGATTTGCATCATAAGGATAACGAGACGAATTGCATGCCATATATGAATTGCCCAAAGTATTATCAGTACCAGCTTGATTAAGTTGTTCCAAGATTTTTTGCCTCTGCTCCTCAATTATGTAATATTGATGAGTAATTTGTTATAGTCAACAAGCTGTGAAGGATCATTAGCAACAGCTTCCTCAACTACCAGAGTTCCAGAACTATTGTCTTGGGGATGTGCTTCCAGCTTCAGCTGCCTTTCTTCAGGTGGAAGAGTTTCAACAGTATCAGATGTCAGCTCCAACTTTCTTGTTATGAGGGATCCCTCACGTAATCCATTCACACTAGTGTCCCTATTTTTTCATACACGCGAGAAAAGAAATGAAAATATATCCTAAATCATAATCCCTGAACTCTTGTAACTTTTTCTAAATTAGAGAGGAAAAAAAAGTCATTTATACGCAGAGTCGTGGTTGAGGTTAGGTGGAATTGTGTGAGAAAGTCTTTGGGGTTGGTACATATTGTCTCCTCTTAGTTGCTACTTAAATAATTGCAATGGGTTGTTCATGATGTGTGTGTATGATGGATGTGCTAGCTGTGTTTTCTTCAAGTTAGGCTTCTCATCTTCTTACTCTTCCTTGAGCCAGCTATCTCCTTCCTCTCTGTCTCGTTGTTTTCTCTCCCTGCTTATATATAAAGATGCTATATCTGTGTTGCTGTTTTCTTCTCTTGTTGAGGGCATGTTGATTTGTTTTTTTTTTTCTTTCTGTTTGCTGCTCCTCGTGTTGGTGAAGGCATTGTGATATTTCACTTAGGGTTATCTGGTTGTTCACTATCTGTTGGGCAATTAGATGAAGGAAAGGGGTGTCCTTTTCTTCGCTTTTGGAATCCACAACGTCCTCCTTAGACTTTTGGTTGGCCTTAATTACTACCCATGGGTGCAAGCAACGTATGATGATGTTTTCATGCTTGTTTCCATGGTCCTCATGTGGGTTGCCACATTTCACCTTGTTGCACATATTTTAATAGGTATCCTTATGCCCATTACCATGGTGCTCGACCTATTTTTTTTCCATGTAATTGATTGAGCGCATAGGTGCCACACCAGGATTGTTTTATTCTTATTTTTATAGATTATTATTTTTTAAGAAATTACTGTAATTAATGTTTACTTTCATATGTTTGCTATTAATAGTGCTGCTTCAGATTGTGTTATTGTATATTAATAAATATTAGAGTTAATCGTGATCTATAGGTGATTGTTAATGATTATAGTTAATAAATTAAAGAATGACATGCTAATCTATACATTAACTAGTTATTATTAATTAAAGTAATAACAATGACATCTGTATATCTAAGTATGTTAATATGCGTATGTAATCATGGATTTAAATTATTAATTGAATTAAAATTATAATTAATCACTATTGAGTTAATTTAAATGTTGTAAATTTATATGAGTGTATTAAAATTGTTACATAAATATTTTATTAGATGAAATGGGGTTAGTATTAAATTATAGTTCAGTGTTTAAATTATTTATATTTATAATGTCACTAAATAAAATATGAATACAAGAATCTTATGTGGTTGTATTGGTAAATTAAAGCATGAATTATTGAATATAATAGTATAATAATTGCAAGTGTTGAATCATAATCACATGTTTATAATAAATAAAGTTCGAACCATTCCCGATTTAAGTAATTTAAAATAATCATACGAATGATATTCTTTAAATTTTAATACAAGTCATATTAAACAAATGGACACGACGATGTAAATAATCAGGATAATTATATAGAGTTAGTGAAAGGTTAATAAATTATTATTAAATATATATATATATATATATCCAAGCTATTATTAATGGACTAAGTAACTATTATTTATTAATTAGAGTTAAAGTATGATAGCGATTAGAAGTCTACTTGTTAACCTAAATTTGTAGGATGATAATCTTAACAAGATTTATTTGGTTAAATAATAAATGCATCAATGAAAGTCTTCTAATATCACAAATTAAATACATGATAGTAAGTTAATAATTATTTTATCATTTGCTAAAGGTGAATTGTAATTAAATAATTAATTTAAAACGTAAAGCTTGACCTAAATGATTTTGTGACATAAATAATTAATTTTCTTGCCAGACTTGTTGTAAATTATAAGAGTTAATATTTAATATTGTTGAATACTGTATGTTTCATGATGTTGAGTTTTAATAATGATATACTTAAGTCATTTAGTTACATGTATTTTTACTCGAATAATTTCTCGTTCAGATTAAGATCGTCGTTTGTGGTTGCGAGTTCACTTGCAAACCAACCAAGTTCGTATAAGTATTTAAAATATTGTATTTACTCTTTTTGGCAGCCCTGGTCTATTTGAGCCTAAATTCAACCATCATGCACTGAGTGCAACTGGGGTCAAGGAATTGACCCAGTCCAATACGAGGCCACACTTTTAAAATTACTTGAAAGATGAAATACCTGCCCCCAAGTCAAAAGAGGTGACAGGGCGCAGTGACGCAAGACAACTCATTATGCACTTGTGATAATGAGAGGGTGAGTGAATATCAAATATCGGTAACTACAAGCCGTGGGCCACGTGACGTGTGTGCGCATGCATGGAATGGTAGCTGGATGGGGTGGCCACCCTTCTCGGCATAATAAGAGCTCGGCATAGGCTCATGATTGTTAAAAGTCTTATGAAATAATGATAGGAATTATATTGACTCGTTTCATTTAATTATACGGTTTAATGATTTTATCACTAACGCGATTTTGTAACTACATGTGAACAGCTTCGAACTGAGGATTAAGAGTGTGATTAGGGGTTCTTTTACCAACCTAAGTAATTGATAATGAATTGGACTTCCTTATATTCTCTTGTATTATAAGTGTAGCTACGGGAAGTAGTCAGAAACTGCTATCATAACATGATTTATTTTATAATTAAAAAATTTCTAAAATTACTTATTATGTGATCTTAAATGTTATTTTATATCGTTTATCTTTTTTTTAACACCCCGGGTCGTTACACAATCAACATGCTCATGTTACTTGATGTGTCCACACTGGCAATCAGTGATCATGTAAACTGTCCCCGAACTGTCAATATATTTCATGTCGTAGAATAATGGAGCAGCATCAAATGATATGTAAGCAGGAAATGCCATGGGAATGCAAGGGAGGATTAGACACCTATACTAATACTTCTTGACACTTAATTATTTCAACTTAATGTTTAAAATTCACCAAAACAAAGGCCATATTTGACAGTACAAAATGCAACGCCAGTAGCATTAAGCTTGAATGGACCTTATGAGGGCAACTTTTTTTTAAAGTCAAAACACTTCTTTCAAATTATACCACACAAACAGCATATTAACAGCAATGTTACTGACACCAGACAAGGATCTCATATTACTTAAAAGCTTTCAGCGGATACAAGATATAGGTATATGGGAATGTTTGATGCAAGACCCAATCAATGCTGCTACAGGTTGCGCGTATGAAATGCACACACAAAAGGATAAGAATAACGCAGGGAGAAACAAACCACAATTATACCAGCACAAGTTCTTAGACTCTCAAATACCGAGTTTTAGCAGATTCATAGCATTTCTTCTCTATATGCCAGACGATACTGTTATAACTAAAAAAAATTTAAAAACAAATTTTAACTTTAAACTAAATTGTACAGATGATAAAAACCATCACCATACAACTTTATTCTTCTTCAGATCAAATCATCAAGAAACAAAATTTGATAGCAGAAGCGTACATGAATCCATAAAATCAAAATAATTTTATTTTTTTATTTTATTTTGATCTTCCAAATTCAGCATCAAAATGATTCTATTTCTTTCTCTAATTTTGATTTTCCAAATTTAGCACTAATTTTCAAAACTAAAGTTTCTAGACGATGGTATGCCAGAACAAAAAATTCCTTATGAATTTGGGGACCATAACCCCCTTTATTTATAAGTTTATTTTTTATAATTTCAATTCAACCCATCATAAAAGAAAAATTACAAAAAATGCTATCTACATTCAAACCATACTTTTATTAATAACCCATAAAATTTAATTTTAATAGATCAATTGAACTTATGACAACCTTAAATAATAACATATGATACAATTATAGATTGATTCATGTATATATTTATGTCCAACATCTAATAATCTTTCACTTGGAATATATATACACAAAGATAATTGTATGTAACCTTATAAGCTCCAAAATAACACATACTATTATTTCAAAATAACAATCTCGTATATAAATTAATATTAATATAGGATCAAGGTAATTTTTGTTATATTTATCATAACTAAAGTCATCCATGGTTACATACATTAACATAATTAAATGACATACATTAAGTATAGAGATGTACCATAAAAATTACATATAATTTGATCTAAACATTCCTATTTTCAACTGGTCCAACTTTATGAGATCACCAAAATATAGTGAAACATAAACCAAATACTACAATTCATAAATAAAATAAACTCCTACTAAAGTAGTATATCATCAAATGATTCAACACCCCAGATGAGTAACATGCTCATGAAAAACCTTGGATGGTAAACTGTTAGTAAGCAGATTCGCAACCATGAAGTTTATTCCAATATGCACTATAGGAACTTTACCACTCTGAACTCTTTCTTTCACAACAAGGAACTTGATCTCTATATGTTTTGATTTAGATGAGCACCTATTGTTATTTAAATATGATATTGTAGACTGATTGTCACAAAATAACTTAAGTGGACTTTTAATATTATCAATAATGCGCAGCCCTGTGACAAAATTTCTCAACCATATTCCATGATTAGATGCCTCATAATAAGCTATGAATTTAGTTGCCATGGTGGAAGAAGCTATGAGTGTTTGCTTAGCACTCCTCCAAGAAATAGCTCATCCAGCAAGCAAGAAGACATAGCTAGAAGTGGATCGACGACTATCTTGACATTCAGCAAAATCAGAATCTGAATACCCATTGATCTCAAGTTGATCTGACTTCCGATATGTAAGTATGTAATATTTTGTTCTTTGAAGATACATCATGACCCTTTTGGCCGCTTTCAAATGATCCAATCCTGGATTAATTAAATATCTGCCCAACATTCCAACAATATACACAATATCTAGACGTGTATATACTTGAACATACATAAGACTTGTTAGTGTTGAAGTATAAAGAATTTTTTGTATTTTCTTTCTTTCTATGTCATTTTTAGGACATTGATTGAGACTAATTTGTCTCATTTAGAAATAGGGGTATCTTCTGGTTTACAACTTTACATGCCAAATCTCTTAATCACTTTTTCTATATAGGTCTTTTGTGATAATCTGAGTATACATCGAGAGCGATCCCGATGTATTTGAATTCTTAATACAAAAGACGCATCTTCAAGATCTTTCATTTCAAATTTCTTTGATAAAAATCTCTAGGTTTCGTGCAAAAAATCTATATTATTGTTGGCAAGCAATATATCATCAACATATAAAATCAGAAAAACATTCTTACTTCCACTAAACTTATGGTATATACAATCATCAATCATACTCATCTCAAAACTAAACGAAAGAATAACTTGTTGAAATTACTAATACCATTGAAGAGAAGCCTGCCTAAGTCCATAGATTGATTTCTTTAATTTGCTAACCATATTCTTTTATTCGTGTGATACAAAATTTTTTGGTTGTATCATATAAATTGTTTCATCAATGTCACTATTTAGAAATATGATCCTGACTATTATTAAAAACAATCATCGGAAGAAAAATAGATTCTTCTTCAGAGATAAAGTTTCTAACTTCATTTCCCCCTCTAAGCTGAACATCTTCAAAGAACTATGCATTTCTCGTCTTAAAGAATGATTTTGTTGTGGGATCATAAAATTTATACCCTCTAGACCGTTTAGAGTACCCAACAAAATAGCTGCTAACTGTTCTTAAGTTCAGTTTCCTTTTATTTGGCTTATAAGGCATTGCTTCAATTGCACAACCCCAAATGTGTAAGTGCTTCATACTGGGCTATTTTTTAGTCCACAATTTATAAGGGGTCTTAACTATTGCCTTTGTTGGTATTCTATTTAGAAGGTATGATATTCAGAAGATAAGCTGTTGTTTTTAGCGCCTCACCCCAAAGTGAATCAGGTAAATTAGTATGAGCAATCATACTTCTTACTATATCTTTTAATATTCTCTTTCGTCTTTTAGCAACACCATTCATGTGAGGAGTACCTGACATTATATATTATGGAATGATTCTGTACTCTTCTAAAAATTTTGCAAATGGCCTTGGATGTTGCACACCTGATCCATCATATCTACCATAATATTCACTACCACTGTTAAATCTAATAGCCTTAATAGTTTTGTCAAGTTGGTTATCGACTTAAGCCTTATATGCCTTAAAAACGTCCAATGCTTGAGATTTTTCATGAATGAGATAAAGGGAACCATAATGAGAATAATCATCTATGAACGTAGTAAAATATTGTTGACTATTCCAAGAAGCCGTAGAAAATAACCCACAAATGTTTGTATATATTAGTTCTAAGACACTTCAAGATTTATTGACACTTAGTCTCCTTATATTTGTTTGTTTTCCCTTAATGCACTCAATATAGACTTGAAGATCTAATAAATTACGAGAATAAAAAATTTTATTTGATATAAGTTGTTCAATTCTTTGTTTAAAAATGTATCCTAAACACTTGTGTTAGAGTAAAACATAATTCTCATTGGTTAATTTTTTTTCATATTACTTAAACCTATATGCAAAGTTTTATTAAAAGATGCAATAGTATCAAATAAATATAGATTATCATAAAAAGACAAGGAACCTGTACCGGATTTGAATTTAGAAAAAGTCTAAGCTTATTATTTCTAAATAAACAAGAGTAACCAAATTTGTCCAATATAAAAATAGAAACCAAATTCCCCTTAAAAAATGACATTATATATGTCTCTTTTAAATCCAAAAAATATCCTATTTTCAATAATAATCTAAAAGTTACTATTGTTTCAACTATAACTGAGTTGCCAGAAATGGATCTTTTTTTTCATGCCAAGTGTGATACTTAGTGCATTTCTTTTTTATATCCCAGATTTACCACAAAAGAAATAGCAAGAAGCCTTATCATTTTTTTACAAAACACTTTTCAATTTTTTTGAAGAAACTCAATGGTTGTAGTAACTTTCTCAGACACATCGCCCCTAAAGGTTTCTAGAATTCTATGCTTTATAATCATAAGACTCATGCGATTTAAATATTCTCATTTCTCAATGTCCCGTTTTTTCTCAAAAGAACTTTCTTCCGTAAGAGAAGCAGGTTGTTCGGTCCTTAACGCAAGGTCAAGATCCATGCAGCCGAAAATGATCATCACACTTTCTTTCTAATTCTTAAAATTATCTTTAAACATTGGAACTGAATTGATGTTGGCAGAAATTATATAAGCATATTGATTAATAGAACAAAATAACATGCACCTAATAAGATTACTAATTTAAATAATGGTTAATCCCATCAATAAATACCTAGCACAACATTAATATTTAGTCTTTAGACAGATATATTAATTTATAAGTGGTACTCTTAGTAGGGGTACTAAACGAGCGAGCGAGCCGAGCTCGACTTGTGTTCGATCTCGGCTCGAATAGTTCGAAGTTTGTTCGAACTCGAATCGAGATCGAATGAGTTTTGAACATACATGCTCGAACTCGACTCGAATATTTTTTACGTGTTCGAGCTCAACTCGAGCTCGAATATACTTAAACTGCGAGGTCGAACCTAACTCGTTCGTGAGCTCGAAACCGGCTCGTTTAACGAAATCAAAAAAATAAAGTTGGCATGATTTGAACCCACAACCTTGAGGTCAAGGACTTGATTACCTACCATCTCAACTATCTCACCTTTTTCTTATTATATTGTATATAAATAAATATAATTAGTTACAATTAAAATTATTAGTATATATATATATATTTATTTATACATAAATATAAAACTATATTATTATATTATTTTATCAAGCGAGTCGGGCTACGAGTCGAGTCGAACACGGCCTTGCTCAAGCTTGGCTCGTAGGATTCGAGTTCGAGTCGAGCATTTAAATATCGAGTTTCGAGTCGAGTCGAACTGAGCCGAACGCCAAATGCTCACGAGCTGGCTCGCTCAATTTGCACCCCTAACTCTTAGTATAGTAATCAAATATGAATAATAAATCCAGTCAAATAAGAAACCTTCGTTTCAATTATTATTTACATAGAATCTTGAAAATTATCATATATTTATTACCGCAAATGAATATATAATTCTATCAAATATTAACCTTTCTTTGGGGCGATCAATATTCACATGAATCAAATACCTACAACCATCTTAATATTAAAGTATAAATTAATTTTCACAAAAGTGGCTACTTTGGTAGCTTATTGCAGTCATTAATAAATTTTAAAACTTTATTTATAACGTTATAAAAGAGAACCCTTTTGAATTTAATAGTCCCAAATAAAAACTGAAAATGTTATAAAAGTATCTTTATTTAAAAATGTTTGATATTCTAACCATTTTGTAACTTTATTTTTTTCACTTGATATTTTACCAAAAGAGAACCTTTATTTGGGAATAAATATCTCATATACAACTATTTCTTGTATTTTTCATTAATCCTATTTGTGAAAATGACAATAACTAGTACTAAAATTTTGGAAAACTCTAATGGGTTGAAGACCATATCAATTTATTCCCTTTTACAAACTAGTATTATTTTGGGATCCTTAATTATTAAATCTAGATGTGATATGGAATTAACAGTTCCAAATAAGAGTTTATTAATTAATCCTCAATGATCTGATATGAAGTTGCTTTGATATCACTTATTATAACTTTAAAAAAGCTTTAAAACGAACTTTAACCTTAAACCAAATTATTCAAATGATAAAACCCATCACCACGCAACTTTATTCTTCTTCAGATCAAATCATCAAGAAACAAAAGTTGATAAGATGAAGCGTACCTGAATCCATAAAATCAAAATGATTTTATTTCTTTCTCCGGTTTTGATCTTCCAAATTCTGCACTAGTTTTCAAGACCAAAGTTTCTAGATAATGTGATGCTTAGTTGAAAAACTGCTTGGGAATTTGGGGACCATAACCCCTTATTTATAACTTTATTTTTCATAATTTCAATTCAACCTAGCATAAAAGAAAAATTACAAAAAATGGTATCTACACACGTATATCCAAACCATTCTTTTATTAATGGCCCCACAAAACTTAACTTTAATAGATTAATTGAATTTAATCCAATCTTAAATAACACTATATGATACAATTTAGATTCATGTATATATTTATGTCCAACATCTAACACATACATGAATGCGCAGTTTACTAACCTGATAGGCTGATCAGCAACCAAGTGTTCCTTGTCTTCCACCGTAGTAGAGACTTCGCTCTCCTGAGACTTGTCAGCTTCATAACTCCCTTTGTGCATTTCTTGTAAAGTCACTTCACATCACAAATTTTAACTTTCTTGATAATTTAGACACAAGCACGCCGGGTAGTGAACAATTCTACACAAAATATATAAATTTTAACTCTTCGTGACATTCTCTCTACTTGCCACAGTTGTTCAACACACCAAATACAATTCAATATTTTTTAAAATAATAAGATAACCCACCAAGTGCAATGAAACCAAATCCTTCTAAAGCATGGCTCACCCTACCATTTTGAATCATTGAAAACACAAACAAGATGGCAACATGCTAAACACTAACTAGAATTAAATATTAAAAAAACCCCAGTAAACTCCATCATCAAATATTAACATGCATAATAAACTACCCATTCAAATCTTATGTTACATGAGTAAACTTTTGATTGTAATTGATTTATCTTGTATTTATATACCATGCTATGTACAAATGAAAATCAATGGAATACACGAAATCTTGACTTGATAAATATCCCAAGATCGTTCTTCATGTTAATTCATCGAGAGAAATAAAACTAGACATGGAAGCATACCTTAATCTGTATGAAATTTCGATCTCATAGATCTTAATTTTCCGAGTTGTTATGTACGCCTTTCATTCCCTATTAATGCCAGCATCCCAGAAAAAAAAAACTGTTCATCCAACTTGGGGATCATGACCCTTTATTTAGACCAAATTATAATTTTAAGTCTTCCCTTAACTCTAATTTACTCCATCATAAATTATAAATAAGTGATTAGGTTTCTACACATATTGTAACCCATACTCATTAAATGCTCTTAACCCTAATAGCTCTAAACATTATTAGACTAATTGTAAATGAAGTTAATCCTTAATGACAACACACAATAAATAATTTTATATATATATATATATATATATATATATATATATATATATATATAAGTCTAATATCCAACAATCTCCCACTTGGATATGTATACAAGTCCAAAAACTAACAATTTTCCACTTGGATTATATATATTATATAATTGTATATTGTAATATAATCTTATGTGCTCAAAATTTTCATTGTCATTGTTAGAGCATTTCCAAAACAATTTCGTCCATCAGTTACGCCAATATAGGATCAAGTCAATTTTTGATACATTTCTCATAGTTAAACCCATCCCTTTTCACATACATAATTATAATCGAATGTAGATGTGTAGCATAAAAATTACATCTAATTTGGTCTCCACATGCCTATTTCTAATTGGTCCAACTTTATTGAAATCACACTAAAACTAATCAAAGTGGAAACTTCAAACTCAATACTTTATTTCTCCAGAAAATAAACTTATATTGAAGATGTGGTTAAAATCGAAATGCATACAAACTACTATTAAACCAATATATCATAAAATGACATAACACTCACATAAGTAATATGCTCATGAAAGATCTCGGTCATGATCTTTTAAGAGAATTTGCAAGTATGAAGTTCATGCCAACATGCATTATAGACACGTGAACACTCTTAACTCTTAGTAGAATTTATAAATGCTAATTTATTGTCACAAAAAAAACTTTAATCATCTTTCAATTTTATTTGTATTTGCAACTTTGTGACAAAATTTCATAGTCATATTTTATTATTTGATGCCTAATAACCTATTACTACAAACTCAATTGCCATAATCTAAGAAACTATGAGTGTGTGTTTAGCATTTTTTCTATATATAACTCCTACGATAAGGATAAAGATCTTAAAGTGGATCAACGATTGTATTGACATCTAACAAATTAGAGTCAAAATGCCTTATAATCTCAAACTTAAATGACTTCTGATATGTGAACATGTAATATTTTGTTCTCTAAACAATACCAAATAACCTATTTGGTTGATTTTTAGTGATCCATTTCCGAATTGCTCAAGCATCTGCCCAACATCTCAACAAATGTACACAATAACCAAACACGTACAAACTTGAACGCAAGGGACATCCACTTATTAAAAAAAAGATTTTTTAAAATTTATTTTTAGTTTCAAAATCTGTATTGGAACCTCAACTGAGATTAAATTTGTCTCCTTTATAAATAAGAATCTCTCCACTAAAGTTATATTTTTACAATCATATCTCAAAACTGAACGAGATAAGAATTTGATGAAATCTATATACCTTTCACAAAATGGTGTCTAAGCCCATAAATGTATTTTTCTTAATTTACAAAACCATATATTCTTTACATCTTTGAATATAAAATTAATTGGTTGCACCATAAATTGTTTCATCGGTATCAATATTGAGAAACAAAGTCTTTACATCCAAGTAATATAGTTCAAGGTCAAAATGTACCAATAATGTCATTATTATCATTAAAGAGTCTTGCGATAAAATCATAGAAAAAGTCTCATTATAATCAATATTTTTCTTTTAAATAAACATGTGTAATAAGACAAGTTTGAATCTTTCCATATTACCTTTTGAATCCCAATTGGTTTTAAATATTAATTTGCAACCAATAGGTTTTAGGCCTTTAGGCAATAGGATAAGATCCCAAATTTCATATATTTAATGACTTTATTCATGTTATGAATCCACTTTTGAGAATTAAAACTTTATATGGATTGATGGAAATTAAATTAATTATCTTCCTCTCTTTGGTGGATCTTCTTAATGACATTTATTCTTGATATTATAGAGTTTGTTCCTCATGAAAAAATATTTGACATTATCTTTTAAGATTACCTTTAAACAAAGTAAGAAATTAGAGTTTGAACATGATCATTTTTACCAACAAATAAATACTTATTTAAAGAAAAACTCTAGCATTATTCTTTCCACAAAGTCAATCTTTTCAAAGTCTTTTGTATTTCTATGAAGATAATTTTGTCATAAGAGATTCTTTGTCATATTTTCGTAACTTAAATTTGTCGTAAGAGGAATTTACCAAGTGAGTACTTTTGATTCTTAATTTTTGCTTCAAGTGTACTCTTCTTGGACACTAAAAAATGACCTTATTAAGAGATTATTAACCCGACTTTATATTCACTCCCAAAGAGAATTCTATCCTTAATGCACAAGCAAGTCATCTGACAGCTCTAACCTTAGTGCCCTTAATTTTGAAGCAAGATGAGACATCTTAATGATGTACATCCTTATACTTTATTGCATTGAAATTTATACTTTATTGAAATCAAGTTCAATAACATCTTACTTGTTTCAACCTTATCATTTTTAAACCAAACATTGAATTTCTTCATGACACTCTTTGGCAATAATACCTTTTTTTAACATAGTGCTTCTAAAGATTTCTGAAGTCCTATGCTTTATGTGATAAAACGACTAATGCAATTTGACCTTCTCACTTCTCAAATTCTCGTCTTTCCTAAAGAAAACTTTAAACGGTAAGAGTTATAGGTTGGTCAATCCTTAATGCAAGGTCTAGATCTATATTTTTTAGAACCTAAAAATTAATCTCACTTAGAATGAGAATTAAGTAAATGTTGGCAGATATATGTGGAGCAAAAAATTAGAACAAAACAAACATATTACTTCCTAATAATCCAAATAATGGGAGGGCTCATCGTAAAATACATAGCACAACATTAATATTTAGACTTTGGGCAATAATATTAATTTATAAGTGGTACTTCAATGTAATAATCAAATAGTGACAATAATTACTATCAAACAATAATATTTAAGATAAGATGAAAGATTTCTTTCACAATGAAGGTGGAAATAGTAGAAGATAGGTTCAAATGCTGAGAGTGAGGATGTAGCTTTGGGCATATTGGTATGATGATCTATGGGACATAGAGGGTTAGCTAGAGGTTGACAGGGGAGTTTGTATTGTGGGGATACTTGTATGGATGGACTTGAGTCAGTTGATGATGATTGGATGTGCTTGGAAGGGGATTCAATGTTTGAGTCATGGACTAAAGAATTATTATTTGGGGAATTGGCTAGATGGGGGGAAGAAATTAAAGGAGTGAGTGGATTATTGTTGGGAGAGATCATAGGGAAAGAAGAAACATGAAAATCATCGTTAAGATTTGATTAGGAGGTATGAATATAAGGTTGGGGGATGCATGATCATTTTGATTGGGAAAAATAGCCTCATAGAAGACAACATCCCTAGAAGCAAAAACTTGATGCATTTCTATGTCAAAAACTTTTCATCCTTTTGACCGTAAGGATACCCAATGAAAATACATTTTCAGGTTTGGCTATCAAACTTATGAGATGGTTGACGATGAGCACAAAATAAACAACCAAAGACAAGTAAATGACTATAGTTTGGTGAAGAAGAAAATAGAACCTCATAAGTAGAATTTCCAGAATGAATATTTGTATATACGTTATTAATTAGATAGGCTGTATGTAGAACACTCTCCCCAAAAATGTAATGTTAAGTTGGATTGAAAATAGAGTGTACGAGCTACATTTAACAAATGATGATGTTTTCGCTTGACATGACCGTTTTCTTGGACATTACCTACACAAGAAGTTTGTTGAATGATGTCATTTTCAAAGAAGAAATGATGCACGACATTGGATGTAAAATTCATTCCGTTGCCAGTACGAATTTGGTGAAGTTGAGAATTAAAATTGTGTACGAACCATTTCACAAAAGCGAGTGATGGATTTAAAAACTTCAGATTTATGTGAAATAAGATATACCCAAGTGGCCCAAATGTGGAAATCAACAATAGTGTGTCCGTAGGTACATTATCCCATGTCACTTTGTCTCTTATTCTCGATTTTCCACATCACATCATGCTTTCTTAGCTGCCATCATGAAAAAGGGAGTTGAAAAATGGAGAAAATACAAAAAAAAAGAAAAAAATGCAAGTTATATTTCGCCAAAATTTTCTTTTAAATTTGTGAAAAATTGTCAAGGGGCTAATGAATAGGCACAAACATGAACATGTTTGTTTGTGCTCAAATCTAATAACATATACCTACCACCTTCTATTGTCGATGACTTGGTCCTTCATAGCTCCTTAGGATGGGGATGAGATAAGAAGAAAATGAGGATGAAGGGAAGAGATAGGTTGGGTAGGTGAGGATTCAAAGCCCTATGGAACTAATTGGAGGCTTAAAGTTTTATAAATACTCAGTAGTTGAGAAGAGCGGGGGGAGGGGGTGGGGGGGGGGGGGGGGGGG
>JAVDBV010088364.1:0-18064 GCA_032619315.1 Piper longum | reverse complement strand
TGATAGTGAGAGCTCCCCCACAAACGGGCGTAGCAATCACCCAATGATAGCCACCCCACAAAAAGGCTCTGGCCGGGGTACGCGATGCACTAGTACTGGAGTGTAGTTGATAGCCTCCCCTCAAAAAGGCTACGGTTGGGGTGTGCGGATCATAGCGGATGCCTCCTCCGCATTGTTTTGGAGTATAGCAGTATCGCTCCACCGCATTTAAAATGAACATAAGGAACTAGTGGAATGTGCTCGGTTTGTTTTATTTATTATACGACTTAGTGTTTTTATCACTAACATAGAATTGCCTCTGCAGGTGTGCAGATAAGAAATTAGGTGGAGAAGCTATTGGCAACGGGAGCATGGAGCAAGATAAATATGAAGACTCCTTTATTTTATTTTGAGAAATAAGTGTGGCTACTAGGAAACGGTCCTAGACTGTGGGGACAACAAAATTTATATTGTTGTTTAGTCATTTCAACTTTAGCAATGTGATCGTTAACTAAGTAACATCTAGCCTTCTAGGCCCACAATATTGTGTTATAAATGGCGGGTCGTTACATATATTATTAGACATAATTATATTAATTGGAATAATTTATATTTTCTGTAATTAAATGAAAATTCTATTTACTTGTTTAATTCTTGTGGTTAATTATCAAGTTGGTTAATTAATTGTTATTTTTTTCATGCTCTGTAGTTATTTAAATTATTTGGGAGGCACGTTGTTGAACCAAAGTGACCTCTAGTTCACTTTTAAAGTTGGGCAGGGTATCACAACTTGTATACAGAGCCAAGGTTTTTGTAACACCCCTTTTCCGGTTCACCATGAACCGACCTGAAAATGTCACTCGCGACCGAACCGTTCACTAATCAATTTAATTCGACTAAGCCGACCCGGATCTACCCTTGGTGTCTTAAGATGAAGATGTAACATGCAAAGCATGGATAAGATGTTTGGGTTCTAACGTTTTCCTACATGCATGTCATGATATGCAAATAAGTACATGATGAAAACAAACAAACGAAAAGTTCAAAAGATATATCTAATTTTGAAAACAAGACGGGCATAGTCTCCCCTAAAAGTGCAATAAGGGTCCCTCTATCAACGATAAACAATATATATTTATAGCAATAAAAATAAAAAACCCAATCAATAAAAGTGCAATAGGGCCAATCTATCCATGACAATAATAAATATTTATATCAATATAATTTCAAAAGATGATATTTTTATTTGACTTTCATTCTAGTTTCGTTTCACATGTTAAACGTTCATAGCATCACAAAGTAATCTAAAACAATGTCACTATTCACACAACTTATAAATCATCATTTCCATTTATTACGTGATGGTAGGTACATGTGTGTGACGGTTCTACTACTCCTCAGTTCTAACAATGCTCAGTCCTCGATATTCTCACCTACATAAATAATAGACAACCGTTAGTAACAAGTGTTACTAGTTTAGAAAATAACTAATATCAACCTGGCACAAGAGAGCTGACCATCCTGTTGATTAAAAACCCCATATACTTCCTTAAGAACTCTCACAAGAACACTAATGGGAGTTGTCACCCTCGAGCGACAGCGTCCCCTTTCCATGCTATTCTCGTTCCATAACATTCTCTTTCCATGACCATTTTATCTATCTCTTGCACAACAAATTCATTCTTTTCTCTTCCGCCCTCTTCATCCTCCGTATTACTCCCGACCCTGAGTACAGAGACCGAGTATTCTCAGGCATGCGCCTTCACTACCCTTTAAAGTCACAAGTCTAGACATGCCTCTACACTTCTCCGGGTTTGAGGAACTGAAAGGTGGAGTCATCAGGATCCCTCGAGAATGGAGTGGATGCTCATCAATTCCAGAGCCCGTTTTGACAAACACACGTCCTATCTCAAGACGTGGTTGTCTGTTTCCTCCGTCATAATCTCACTAAAAACGTGAAAAATACACACACACACACACACACACACATACACACACACACACACACACACACACACACACACATATAGGCATGGGTAGGGAATAATATCCTATAGATCCAAAGGTATTTTGTGGTGGATCTTATTTTCGAAAACATACTCGAGGGATCACATCCTCAAGGGTTATTAATCTGGAAATACGATCAGATAAATTGCCCATGCTATGTGGGATTCAATAAAACACACAACTCAACTCATCCTACAATCTGTAAAAAAAATCACAATAGAATAGAGCAACAAATCAGGGGCGAGTCCTAAACGGACCTGATACAAGCTCCAAGCGTGTCCACGCGGCTAGGCGGCGAGTTCATACTTCATATATACACATCAAATCTAGACTAATGCCCACTAACGAAATGATGCATCAACTTAACATGAACATCACACATACAATGCAATCACTATTTAACAGTCAAACAATCATGAATGTATAAATAACTCTAATTGATCTTACTCATACCAATTTTATTATGTTTTTCTAAGTTATGTTATAGTCAGTAAGTGTGCTTAGATTTACTTTACTTAATTAGATAACAAATAATCGTTCACTATCAATCAAATCATGAAAATCATCACTTCAACCATAATCAGGCATTCATCACATCAATTAATCAATCTTAGCATGTTGTACTAATAAATATCAATTTTAAATAATTAAATCAAATAAGTTCTATAGCTAATCGTCAGTCACACGGCAATGACGACACGGTTGTGACCGACTTGAGTGAGGATTTGCAGGAAGAGGGTAGGAAGAAAAAGAAGAAAGAAGTTGGGTGAGAAAGATGAATAGTGATAGTGTCAGATGTGTGGAATTCATAGATGTCAGGGTGAAAAAAATGAATGGTAAGTGAGAAAAATTAATGATTAGTGACAAAAATGAATGATTGTCTCGTAATATAAAATTTGACTCGATTCTACCGAGTAAAAATTATTACTAACTCGTAATAATTCTAAAAATCCAGAGAATATGAAAATAAATCTCATAAAATATAATACACATTAATGACTTGCACTATAACTAATAAGCCATCCAAACTGCTTGTAACACATCCTAATACATTATTTGGCCTAAAAATAATTCTACGGTTTAATTAAAATAAAAAAAAACTGGCATACTCTCATATATTCTGATAACTCATTCTGGTGTTGTCTTATTGTTGTTATCATCGTATACTTAAGCACATATGATTCTCATGGTTCATAACACAAGACTAGCCTCGGCTTGGTACACGTGTTTTAAAATTGACCCGACTGAAAATAACAGTCGAAACGACCAGTTCAGATTATAAAACTCGGACTCGAATCACGAGTTTTACAGTTTCACTTAACTAATCAGTATGTAACCATACTTTGGTGAAAGTCCAAAGAGTCTATTTTTTCCGGGGTTTAAACATTTATTGTGATAATTATGAAATTTGTTTGGGAAGATGTAAATTTGAACGTAAAGAGGAGTAATATGATGCTCAAGAGCAGCACCATCAATAGCTTAGTAAAACTTTAAGGTTCTCCAAGGGTTAAGAGAAATTAAGGAGAGGGTGCAGTAAATGGTAGTAGTGTCAGACTATTGTAGGAGAGGATGGAGCATTTAGTTTTGTAGATGGTTCAAAGTCGGCATTGCAAGGTAACTAAGGAAGAAACCAAGGCAATGACCAAGGGGCAAAAAAGTAATGGACCTTCACCAATGCCTCAAGCTGACCTTCCGCTAACAATAATATTGATGAAGATTTGAATGAGGGGAGTAAAATTGACAATAACGTCAAGACATGTTTTAGAATATGATGGATGATATATTTTTATTATAGTATGCTACATAACATGTATTTTTGGCTAAGTACACGTTACATCTGACCAAAGAATGTAATAGAACCATTAGGAGAATACATGTGGGAGATGATATATGATCTAGGTGAAGATGCCGTGGGACAACGTCTCGTACGTTAACCGTGATGTTTGAGTGATTGTGCCACCACTTTTAATAGAAACACATCTAAGAGTGGAACTTAAAAGAAAAGAGAGAAGAATGTGGATCTAAGTATTGCAATGGCAGCAAAGAAGGGTAAGAATTTTAAGTAACTTAATGAAGTGATTATCGGGGACGAAAATTCCAAATGTTGGGGAGGGAGATCCTATGTTAGACCAAATACATAATTAAGTGTGAATGTTATTCCAGTTAGCAATGAATATTAACTAAGAAATAAAATATTTAATTATGAAATAGAAGAAATAATCCTAAAAAATTTGCATAAGTTGGAGATTTGGACACCTGACACATCAACCTCAAAAATTTATCCCTTGGAGTACGTGTTTAAAATGTTCAAAATATTGTGGGAAGAAACTAGACATCTTAAGGAAGCCAACAAAAAACGAATCATGTAACGCGGAGTCCTCAAGAATGAGACATGAATGTTTTATGTTGACCTTATGAATAAATTATTAGATAATGTCATGAAAGGGTAGAATTAACTTTTTATAAGTCTATAAAAGAGTAAAATTATAATATGACAAAATTGTGGTGAAGTAGAGGGTTTGAGATTGTGTTTTAGGAATTTTTGGACTTTTATTTAGGACGGTAATAAGTAGACATGATAAATACAAACTAGATTAAGATTTAATAATTATTTAAGATAAAATTCTTTAAATACCCCTAAGAGGAAGAACCTATTTATATTCCCCATAAGAGAGGGAACTTTGCTCTCCTTTTTTAAGAAGAGTTGACGTTGGAATGAATGGAGGTGACTAGGTTTGGGTACGTTTCATCTTCTTTCATATTTATCCATTAAATCATCATATTTTATAGAATTTGGACATGCATGTATCATGATTATATGAATTTTCCATTGAATTTGAATAGTTTCTTGGAAAGAGAAATCACAAATTTTGTTTAGTTTTGTGGAGGATTGTGATTTACGCTTGGATTCATCGTACATTTATTATTCACAAAAAGAATAATTTTTTTATCGAGATTTTTGTTATGTACATGTTTTATATCATTACTTGGATTAGTTTATTAAATTCATGATGAATACCTATAGATTTATTATAATAACATATTTTGTTAAGTTTTACATGCCCTTGTGTTGATTTAATATGATATACCTATATAAATTATATGCTCTTTAATGGTCAAATTTGATAAGGCTGATACTTATATGAAAAATCATCTATGGGTTTATATCATTACTTGGATTAGTTTATTAAATTCATGATGAATACCTATAGATTTATTATAATAACATATTTTGTTAAGTTTTACATGCCCTTGTGTTGATTTAATATGATATACGTATATAAATTATATGCTCTTTAATGGTCAAATTTGATAAGGCTGATACTTATATGAAAAATCATCTATGGGAAGTCATTATGTAACGTAATTAACTTGTTAAAATATTTAGAATTTTATTTTATTTGAATTGGGTGAAATTGTGTGAACATTCGAGTTGGAAACAAGAGCACAGCATTTTGGCGTTGCAAAGTAATGCAACAACGCTGGGATGTTTTTGTGTGTGGGAAGAGTCAGCGCCATGGTGCTGAGACTAGGGAGGTTTAGTGTGGCGACACTAGTTTCTTATTTAAGAAGTTGGCAGGGCCAACGCCATGGCACTAAGCCCAAGTCTAACAGTGTCGTGGCACTCAATTTTAATTTATTTGATTGGCGGCAGTGTCGCAAGCAGACTCACGGCCCTAACCCAAAATTTCTAATTTCTTGATTAAATTAATAATTTAGTTAATGTTTTTAGATTAAAATATATTTAAACATTATATATTAATTTTGTTTGGTAATATATGACTTGTAAAATGTCTGATTGGTATGAATTTGTGTGCATGCATCCCATGTCATTGCATTGTATGTAGTCAATCAAATATGTAAAGTCTAGGGCCTTGTTCAAAATAAATAAATTATTGAAAATGCACTCAATATACCTTATATTATTGAATATTTATGGATAAACAAGTTAAAGTAAAAATGCAAAAACAATTCATAAATAGAACAAGATCAACATGTCAAGTTGAAGTCCACACGTGATAACACAATTCCTTAGAATTAAATAAAAATATAATTAAAGGGAGGTGATTATTTCAAGCTAAATTTGAATTAGTATTCGTATCTAATTCTTAATTCCAAAACTTGAGGTGAATATTTGAAACTAAAGGTATTGGAATAAGGAATACTAAAAGATAGTAATCAAACAAAGAAGAACAAAAACAATTTTTTAAGTGCTTTATGGATCTACTACACTCTTATGTTTTTTTTAACCAAGTACAAAAAAGCGTTCCACTAATTCTTTTGAATGTACACTTCTTTTTGATGGTTGAGAGGGGACTCCATTTACAAGCATAAGTTTCGTCTTTTTGATGTTGGAAAGGGAACTGCACTTACAACTAGCAGCTTCTTTCAATCAAGCTGTAAAACTTGGGCTTTTACTCGTTGGTTTTAATGTTGATTCAAATTTGGCCCAGACAGTGTAGTTTTGTTGGCCCTTCTTGTCGTTTGTACGTGTATATATGTGTGTTTTGTGGGCTGATGTTCTATGTAAAACACAAGTTGTTAGACTAATGGTTTTGATCGTAGTTCACATATAAACCAAGTCAAGTGCTTTATGTAAGGTTTTATTAGTCATTTGTATGATGTGTTATGGTATATTATATGCACACCATGGCAGGAGTAGTTGCGGTGCTTGTTATGTCCCATCAAACAAGTGTAAGTCTCACCATTTCCCCTCTTTGTGGGATGTTATCTATAGTAGAGAGACCATAGGACCGCTCCCCTATGAGTCTTAAATCTTCTCATGTGCATTGGGGTATGCTCGTGGTGCCCTGTGTTTAGTTTCTTATCAAGAATTAAGGGTTTTGGGAACTTGGCGCCAGTGCCTTTTTATCCAGTGCGACATTGCGCTAGTAGCTCCTAGGACATTTACTCTGGGATAGCGCCCTTGTGTGAACATCTTTCAACTCATGAGAGGAGGGTGGCTATTCCTAATTGGCTAGTGTGGGTGGCTTTGACCCCCAGTGCCCTTGCACATACACTATTTTCAGATTTTATAAAAACTTCTTCTTCTCCTCTTCTTCACCAATTTCCCACCATGCTTTCCTTTATCTTCTCCACATCTTGAGCTTCCCCTTCTCCTCCTAACCTTCAGCAGTTGTAGGAGATCCAAGCCATCCATTCAAGGTCTAGGGAGCTCCTTCTCCTTGGTAGTTTGTGCCTCTTGTGTAGTTTCTTTTTTTATTGTGCATTGTGTTGCTTGTTGTTCATGTATGCTTGGTGTGTGTAGTTTGCTCTAGGTTGTAGCTTAGCATTTCTAGTTTTATTTAAGCTTGGTTTAACTTTTTTGTTGCATGTGTACTATGCGATATGATCTACACATGCTGATATTCTCATACACCTCACTTTCCATAGCCCAATTCACTTATATCTGTCACATCTCATGAATCTGATGTAATAAAAATGTTATGTTTGCTGAAATTTGCTCCTGATTCAAGTATCTTTCCATTCATGTAAATTTTATATACATCCCATAACCGTAGAATGCCTTGATCATGTTAGAAATTTTATGCAAAGGTTGTCTAGTATACATGCTTGATCTGTGATATTGATTGTATGGTTTTTATATCTCTTTGTGGTTAGCATTTATGTGAATGCCTTTGCTCATACGTAGACGTAGAAGTTAGCCACACTTTTATAAAATTACATACTAAAATGACTTCACTGAGGCATAAAAAATATGTATAATTAAGGACTACTCACACTGTCCTATTAAGGATTGTGATAGTGATTGATTTAGATTGAGTGAATCAAACCTCTAAAAAGCCTTATAAAATTCTGAAAAAATTAATGTAAGACTTACTAATTTTCTACTAGAAACCTACAAAAACTAAAATTTATCTGAGATCATTTTTTATTAAAAGAATTCCTCTTTTTTGGAGTATGAGACAAGAGGATCTAACCCTAATTTTTGTCTCTCCTTATAAAATTCGGTTCATAGGGTAATTAGGTGCACAATTCTTAGAAATTTTGCACCAGCATTCCTTTAGAATCCCTCTAAGTTCATGTTAAATGTTAGAACCAATGGACACCAAGATGAACCATTAGGATTTTTCTTCCCATCCTAGGTAGGCCTAGTCAAAAATTTTCTATAATGTAGGCCTATGATCAAAAAATTTTCAAGCGTACCCCAAATAGCTGTTACGCCCAATGTTTTTTTGGAGATGATGCCCATGGTGTTAGGAACCCAGAGAAAGTTTTCCTAGAATTTAGGCCTATTAGAAGCCCATGAAACTAAGTTAGATGTGTAGTCGTGGCCTGAGAAAAAATGGTCCATTAGGTAGATGGGCTTAAAAACCCATTAAGATCGTCATTTTAGCCCACCATAAAAATTAAGGTTATATCATAGCCCATTAAATGTTAGCCAATCAGATCTCATTTAGGTTGCCAAACATTTGGTATGAGTAATGCAACTCTAGCAAAATATATATTAGGATTTCATTCGGGTTTTGTTTAATTAATCGTCAATGAACCCATAAGCCTCCTTATTATCATTAAAAAACTTAATAGTGATTAATGTGTTATTATTAATTATTTAAATTAATGTGTTAAACCTAATCATGTGTATGTGCTTGATTTGATGCCTTGCCTCAATTAGTATGTTGATAAGGGTTTAGCCTAGTTAACCCTAAAGGAGACCTTAAGCCTCTCTGATGGTAATTAATCAACCTTATACTAATTAGGGTGCAATTGATTAACTATGGTATTTTAACTAATCATGTGCGGACGTGTATGATGTAAGGCTTTTCCTCAGTTTGCATGCTTAGTGTGCATGAGTAGCATTTGATTAGTTGCATATCATTCTAAGTACGTGGAGTGAACTTGTTGTGCTAGGTCGAGAAGCTTTACTCTCTAGGTCTATAGGTTTCCCAATGATTGCTCTCTTTGCTTGGCTCCTTAAGTGTGTTTAGCTGAACTTTTATGATGGGGCGGGTTAGTGGTGTTTTATCAAATGTCATTAATATCGGACCATTAAGTTGACTTTTCTATATGTTTAAGAAAACTTCAAGGATAAGGTCCCTTGATGAATTTTCATACCCAAGATCCAAAAATGTATAGTATAAGATCCCTACCCAGGCCCTCTATATTTATGTATATGATTTTTTGATATTTTTACGTTATGAATAAGAGGAGATATGAAGACCGTGTCGGTATCCCTCCCATCTAGAGTGGCATAGTATATCGGGTACGGCAAACAGAACTCATTTTTGAAAATTAGAGCACTAACAACTGGTTCCTTGCCATTTGAGTACAATAGTGGGCGTATATATGAGGAGAACAATCAAGTGTGTGCAAGTTTAAATGTATGTTTTTGTTGAGCTAATTAACTGGCCAATGTTAGTTAAGAGAGCCTGGACCGCCTCTCCTATTTATGATAAACTTGTGAGTATTTTTGGAAATTATAAGATTTCATGTAAATGTTTTAGACATCCATTAATTAGTTTCATTATTTTACTATTATAAGTAAACTTAGTGATCTTTTGATGACTAACCCTTTTCAATTATATATATAGGTATGCTTACGCATCAAAGTCCAGGAGCTAATGAGGAGCATTTCCATGTATGCTAAACTTTTGTGGTGCAGCTATTTGTGATTGTTGAAAAATGTGGACTAGAGAAGCTAATGTGTTATACCGCATGAAAGATCCACGTGATGGCCAAGTGTCAAGGTATGATGTCTTAAAACCTAAAGAATGCCTTATGTTTACTTTTTTCTTTGAATTAAGGGTATATGGAACAAGTAACCGTGGCCATCTTCTAACCCTTTTGTATGACTAGCATCATCCTCTAATAAGTCACAAAACCGTAAAGATGAAACTAAGAATAATAAATTATTCATGCATTTGATTCAAGCATGCATCTTAGTAGCATTACTTTAAAGTTCAACCCCTTAGTTGTAGCGGGGGTTCACCTCTTCTACAACTTAGTCGGCCATAATGACAACCTTAAAGCCCATAAGAGTCCTATAGAATGTGATATGCTTACATACATAGTAGCACATTTAGAGTTTTCTATCATAAGCCTCCTTGAGGGTTAAGATCTACTTCTATGTAATTAGTCCAATTTAATAGTTCAATCAATAGCTAGGTAAGTCTAATATCATGATTCCGCCCAACAACATATCAAATCGGCTTTTCTGGTATTAGACACGCTTGGCTTGAAAGTACATAGCTACAACTGTGAATTTACACTTTTTGTTTTGGGGCTTGTAGAGTTGTAATTAGATGTTAGGACCATGTCCCTCGCTTGTTTAGTGTGTGATGCTTTGTTTGGAGCCCCATTTTGTCAATCCAAAACCCATGGAACCTACTGCATGGTTCCTGAAGTTACCCTGGCCGCCCTAGGGTGAGAACCATCAGTGCACGCAAACTCCACCAAGTGCAAAGGTGCCCTCCCAAGTCTATTATGTTGGAGCCATAAGGTTTTCTAGCTCTTTGTCTTGACACAAAGGCATTGTGTTAATGTCCTTGCACCCAAACTTAGGGTTTTCTCCCATTTTTGTCATGGACACAAAGGCACTGGGCTAGCACCCTCACACCAAAACACACAACCTTTGTGTGCGGTTTGGTTCACTCCAAATGTGCGCGTGCCTGGCCAAATTTGTAGGCTATGGTTCAGTTTGGAAGAGGCTAGTACAAAGGCACTCCACCAATTCCCTTGCACTAGGCTGCTTTCCCTTTCTTTACAAACCCCTCTCATTCCCTCACATTTAACCCCCTTTGCTCCTTCTTCCTCCTACCTCCACTCACCTACTTCTCTTCTCCCCTTTCTCTACCACCTTCCTAGGCCCCTTCCAAACTACCACAGCCCCTAGGAGTTGAAGATTTTGGGGTAGGATGCCCCAAATGACCTCCTCCTAGCCTTGTACAAAGTAAAA
This sequence comes from Piper longum, assembly GCA_032619315.1. Lineage (NCBI taxonomy): Eukaryota > Viridiplantae > Streptophyta > Magnoliopsida > Piperales > Piperaceae > Piper > Piper longum. Next base: position 7,161 of record JAVDBV010088364.1, on the reverse strand, counting down.
GGCCCTCCATTTGCATCATTTTCAATATTTAAGGATCTGTCCTGCATGCTTGTGAGATGATTTGTATTTTTATTCTACCATATCAAGATGTCTCAATGACATTTGAAACCTTGTTTGTGTTCATTTGGAGTTATATAAAAATAATTATAATTATTTTACTTGTGGTATGTTATGATCATGCACATATATAGTAGATCGAGCATATCTCATGATGGAGATGTCCATTTTGTGTGATTTTATTATATATGGCTCATAGCACATAGATCTATATGTTATATGATTATAATTTGCAATGAGTCGGTCGTTTAGAGCAAGTATAGGTTCTAAACTTGGATTGATAGATCTCAAACTTTAGATCTTTTTCAAATTGATTTAACCTTGATATAAAATGAACTATTTTGAAAAAGAAAAACATGAGAAATGATGAAAATAAATTGTAAAAAATAAAATAAAAGGTGGCAGCTTCCTGTTCACAGTGACTTAGCCGCCCCTTGCTCTAATTTTTCCACCAAGTAGCTGATGTTGTTTTGCTGAGATCTTTGGTACATCTTTGGGTTGCATGTTAACGAAGTAACACTAAAATATCAGACTCAATGAACTTCAGTTAAGACATCAACATAACACTGAAAATCGGACTACGCTTGCTATGGGTATGGTTTCTATTTTCTGATCTGTGTCATCTTTTATGTGTTCAAATTATGAGCTTTTACATGGATCTATATGTGTGGTATGGGTGGAAATTAGTTCTTATGTTTGAGACCAGCCCGACTCATTGTAAAGTCATAATAATCATATGAAGTAGATCAATTAGAATTCTTATAAAGGAAAAGAGTTAACCACACTTGAAGTCTTGCTACAGACAAACAGGAGATAATAGAGTCAGATAGATAAGCCAGAACATGTAGGAAATTATCAAGTGGAAACCCCAAACCCCCATTTTCCACTTTCTCCTCTTTGATTCTTCCTCTGTTTCTTCCTCCTTCTTCCTTACCCTTCTCTCTTCGCTCAATCGTCTTTCTCCTTCCTCAACCCCCCCCCCCCTCCCTTCCCTCAAACTTCTCTCTTCTTCTCTTTACTTTCCCTTATTGTGGTTTGGAAGAGATTTTGTTAAATAACTCTTCAGATATGTCAATATGTTAAGATTGAGCAATTCATGAGTCTATCTTTTGGATTCCATCATTTTTATATGACAGCATGGCTTGTTCGAGAAGTGTAGAGTTTCCCAACTAGGAGAAAGATAATATATTAAGTATAAACTGGCCTAAAATTTTGCAACCCTTGTACACGTTTAGCAGTCCAACAAAGGTAGGGTTGTGTTGATAGACTGGTAGATACCGAGAAAGAACTGTTAGGAGTTACAAATGACAATGGGGGAATAATGTGACACTACAGTAGGGAGTAAACCACCACACACAAATCACATGCAGACTAACAAAATGTTAGCCAGCAGGCACTCGAGTAGCTCTCAGCCATCATCTGAGTTGCTTGACTACCGACCGAGTAGCTCAATTGTCACCTGAGGAGCACAACAAATATATAGAACTAAGCTAGCACCTAGACAGATAGATGGATGGCCACAAGCATCAGATAGAGGTTGTTGAGCTAGATCACATACACCAGCATTCAGGGAGGCACCCTGACTTTAGCGATGCAGGTGTGTGGAATCATGTTTCTATGGTGTGCACTGTTATGTTGTAGATAGTTTACCCATTCCATTTTACAGCCTTGCTTGTGGTCTACCACACTGGTAGTAGCAAAGTGAGTTGAGATAAAGTACTAGAAATTAGTACAGGATGGCTGGTTACAAATCACAAATGTAGGGATAAGACGCTTACTCCACGCCACTATAGGTTCCTGTTCGCTCAAGGTGCAATAGTGGTTCTTTGGGATGAGATTTTCCTATTCTCCCTAATGTGCATAATTGGTACTCAATCAGGACACATGTGTCCACTATTTATTGATTAACCTAGAGTTCTAGGTGCTGTCCTTCACAATGCCTATATTGTAATATTCGGGGATGATCAACTCCACAATAGTCGACAATAATGGTACTTTAGATTGAACATTACCTTGACCTTTTAATGCTTTATATGACCTTATCCTAGTATAAACATTATTCATTACGTAGGTACAAGTGAAGACATAGTGATCATACCTTTTAAGCAGCCTCTTGGGATGGGCAACTTCTAGGTCTCCTTAGCAGATCTCAGGAATTACACCTTTACCATACTCCAGCTTCCAGGGCCATTCATGATACCTTTGTTATAAGTTATCCCTTTGCACGGTTGGATACATCATGAGGCCAGCTTGACCTCTAGGCTGCCTCATGGCTTGAAGTATATGTGGTGGATTCTTTTATATCACATTTTCCCTTAAGCACACCTTGAACGACATTTATCCTTTGTGTGGGGAAGGCAAGCATGATTACATACTTTAGTTACTCATGTAGGAACATTGTAATGACCTGGCAAATGTTAAAATATAAAGTTAAGTGCCTTGTAAATTAATTTTTTATTAATTTATCAACATCATAAATAAATCCATGATGTATTTTTTTGTAAAAAATAATGCAAATTAAATCTATACACAAAGAATTATTTAAATTTCAAATTTTTAAGTCATGTCATGAAATAAAATATATGATAACCAATACTCGAAATAAACTAAGATCCATAAAACGAACTAAAATCCCACTATCATGCAACTATGTCATAAATATAATAACAACTAAAATAAAAAAATCAATAATCTAGTAAAAGAGTCCTCCAGCTATCTAGACTCTAACTAGTCTATTTATGCTCACACATGTGGAGGCAATTCTGCGTTAGTGATAAAAATATTAAGCTATATAATTATAATAAACAAGTCAATATATTTCAATACATCATCAATCAAGTTTTCTAGTAATTATGAGCCTATGTCAAACTCTAATTATGTTGGGAGGAGTAGCCACCCCATTCAGCTACAATCTCATGTATGCGTTGTGGTTATAGATATTTGTTATTAAGTCATCCTCTCTTTATCACAAGTGCATAATGAGCCATCTTGTGTTATTACGCCCTCTCATCCTTTTCGGCACAAGGGCATTTATGTCTTCTATCAAGAATTCTAAGGGTGAGACCCCATGTTGGACTGAGTCAATTTTTTGACACCAGTTGAATTTGGACATAAGTCAACTAGGGCTGCTAAATAAGAGTATATAATATTTCAAATAATTATATTGACTTGAAATTTGTTGAACAAACCGTGGATATGACACAAAATCCTAATCTGGGAGTCACAAATAAAATATACATTAAACACTTATAATTCTTTAGCTATATGCATGCATGATGACATGATGTATGATACATAATAATATCAGGAGTAGAACCATAAAAATATATCAAATGACAAATAATTAGTTATTTAAAAAATTATTCAAACTCACATACATTATTAATTAATTAATTAATTACACAAAACAACCAACAATATAATCATGCCAATTAATTACTCAACATATAACTTAATTAAGCAACCAACAAAAATTAACCCATTAATTAATCTATCGATAACAGATAAAACTCAATAATTCATATAAGATCCAAATTTGAATTGAGATTATTAAGTAACTTATGTTTAGTCAAATTAATCAAGAATCAATTGATGCTTAATAAGGTCAAGTAAATTTTAAGTCCTAACACTAGAAAATTATATAGGACTCAATTAGTTTATTCAAATAGGTTAACAAATAATAGAGGAGAATTCTAATTAAATTTCTTAATTAATTTATTAACTCATTCTATGAACTAATGACGATTGATTATTTGATATTCCCTCTGTAAAACCACATTTTTGGGTTAGGATTTTACCCGATTTTAGTTTGCCCTATTTAGGTCTATATCATGTTGGTTCTAACGAGCCCAAACCAGACTAATTTTCAAATTATGAGTATGGGCCCAGATGGCCGTATGAGCATGTTATATTGGTTGATTATGCAAACATATAGATAATAAGATCACAAGTTATATTTGTATACTGAGGTACATAGATTTCTTTGTATATACTAGCTAAGATTTTAGGCCTATATTTAGGTCGTTGCAACGTTTAGTATTCGCTTGGGATTTTATAGGTACACCATTTGCATGCAGTATAGGAATTTAGGGTCACTCGATTGTGCCCGGGTTTTGAAACCCATTTAACCTTATTTCCTTCATTCCCACCTATATAGTCAATTTCTGAACTCGAGTCAGTTTTGAGTTCGGACAGTCTCGATCCGAACTTTCCGTCTATATCTATAATGTATATACCCATAGGTAAGTCCCACTAGATCACGAGTTGCCGGATGACCAGATCATGCCACATGGCAAGATCTGAGCCATCCACTCATCTTTATCTTCACCCATTGATTTCTAGAGTTTTATGATTTTCAAATTTTCCACGTTTACGCCGCCACCACTTTGACTCGCTGCCGGTAAGCCTCCGCCTCGCCCCTGGCCACCGGATTGGTACGATCGTGACCACCTCACGGCCAGCAACCCATCCGTACCCACAATCGCCACTGGTGCCACTGTCAGCGACGACGTTTTCTCAGACGATTTTCCGTCGCCGTCGTCGTCACCACCCTTTCTTATTGTTTTCCAGCGCCAGCGAGCCACCACCGGCCGATTCGACCACCCACGCAGCTTCCCCTCACCTAGATCTATATTTTGAGACAACCCACGATGACCACCGCTGCCACGACCACCACCGGCAATGTCGCCGCACCCGGCGGCGACACCGCTCTCTTTCCGACCGTTTTCTGGCCAACCAATGGCTTGACTCCACCAACCACCACCACCAAAATGCTCCTCATCACGTGGGCTGTCGATCCCGACCGGCAGCCACACCAGTAGTGCCGCCGTTGACGTTTTCCGGCGACGGCGACGGTCGCCCCGTTTACCCGGTTCACAGTCCGCTTGCCCGCAACCACATCCGCTAGCCCATATCCATGTCCGAGTCCATCTGTCCTGTCCAAGTCCACCCAGCCAACCCAACCCATTTTCCAGCCCGGGTTGGTTCAGGCCATTCGGCTTGGTTAAGCTCAGCTCGGTTCGGTGCGGTTTAGCTCAGTTTTAGCCCATTTTCGGTCGTTCTTCGTCCGTTTTTGGTAATTCGAGAACTCTTATATTAGTTTAGATGCATATCACATGGTTTAGCAAGTTTGGAAGTAATGAGTATTTTTATTTATTTATTTATTTACTATTTTATTTATTTATTTATTTATTTGTTCATAATTATTAATTTCTTATTATTTATATATTTGTTGATTATGATAGATGATTATGTAACTAATTATTTTTATTGATAATGTGTTTATTCATAAGTATTATTTTTATTCATGTTTATCTTTTATTTTATTAATTAATTGATTATTAATTATTTTCTTTTTTGTGTTATTATTTACACATATTTAGTCGTATCTTCGTATATTTAATATTTATATTAATATTTCTCATGAATAATTAATATTTGTAATTTATCTATTTACTTATTTTTTATTTTTTATTAATAATGATATATTTACTTATTAATATTAGTCCTAGTTATGTTAATGAAATTGTATTTATCTATTTACTTATGTATTTGTCTGTTCGCATGTATGTTATTATGGATTTGTATTTAATTATATATTCTTAGATTGTATAATGCTGATATTATTTTGTAATTAGAGTATTATTTATGTTAATGTATTTATTATTACTTAAATATCTAAGAGTGTATTTATTTATTTATTTATCATTTATTTATTATTATATATTATTATATATTATTATGTCTCGATTTACGTGCTGTATGTTTATTTAGTACAGCCTTTTTATTAGGATGTATTGATGATATGAGCACACACCACGAGCATGCATCATATAGAGACATTAGTTTGTTACTTAGCAGTGGGTTCCGATATAGGCTTCGGAGTCCGAGCTCGCCGTAGATGTGCAGATACGTTTGGAGCTTGGACCACATGTCCGTAGGACTCTCCTTCTCTACTTGACTCATTGCATGTAAGATTTAATCGGGTTTTAAATGTAGGACGTCATTGGCCATTTAGCCGCATTTTTACACTTGTTTAATAAAACTACAAGGATGAGATCCCTTGTTGGTTTTCGAACTTTAGCTCTAGAAAGTTATTATACAAGTCTCATCCCTAAGCCTATTATATAAGTATGTGCAGTTTTACGGATTTCACGAATAAGAGAATGAGTGGTACGGAGATATGTATGGACCGTGCTTGTACTCCTTTAAACCATGAGGTAGTGCGGGTGTATGATGGTACTGTGTAATGCAGCGCATTTCCGGAATATGTGGCACTAACTTAATTGTTCCTTTTGCCACTCGAGTACAGTGGCAGGCGATATGAAAGGTGTGAGGGCCTAAGCGCTATATGTATGTATGATTATGATTATGATTATGAGCCGTGCATTCGAACCGGCATTTGTTAAGTATATTTGCTTATTGCCCAGTGTGAGGCATTCTTGAAGTTTGATAAGTTTTCGTGGGTAATGGAATACCCATTTGTCAGATTGTATTAGTCATTTTTTGAACCAGTAACATTCGTTAGTGACAGTTTTTATATAATATATATAGGTCATGCAAATCCTGAGTCGACTTTGGTGGGAGGACAGGTAAATGCTACACAGACTTGAGCTCAACCCAGTATTTTCTTTCTTGCATTATTTATTTTGATGTGTTTTGATGTTTATTTCACAATGTCTTCCATTCTCATGACACGAAGAGGGTTATTTCGATCTACTATATTTATTGAGTCTCATTGACTAATAATATTAAACATGACTCGACTCGATCATAACATTTTTTATTCGGTTCTTAAGTGAACCGAAATCGAAGTGTTACAATTTTAATGAGTTAGACTTATTTGCTTTAATATAAATCATGTAGCATTTAAATAACACCCAGTTTAGTTAGAGTGGGTCAGTTAGTTATATTTTTTAGTAACATCGGGCCAGCTAGGCCTACAATATTGTGTAAAATGACAGGTCATTACCAGGGGGGGTTAAGAAACGGGGGAAAAGGGAGGGGGCATGGTGGGCCATTGGATTGAAATCCAATGGTCCCCCTCCCATGCACTACCAAACATGGCAGTATATATATATATATATATATATATACTGCCATGTT
>JAVDBV010088357.1:0-10403 GCA_032619315.1 Piper longum | reverse complement strand
ACAATTAAAGATAAGTTTCCAATACCATTGATTGATGACTTATTAGATGAATTGTACAATGCTGTTATGTTTTCTAAGCTTGATCTTATATCGGGATATCATCGAATTATAATGGCTGAAAATTTTGTCTATAAAATTGCTTTTAAAACTCACAAGGGACATTATGAATTCACTATCATGTCATTTAGCTTGACAAATGCCCCTTCTACTTTTCAGTCCCTGATGAATTGCATTTTTGATAAATATTTAGGGCAGTTCATTCTTGTATTTTTTGATGATATTTTGGCATTTAGTGCTAACATGGAATCTCATCTACAACACCTTCGACTTACTTTTGACATTCTTCCCAATAACAGCCTCTTTCTAAAGAAAGAGAAATGTGAGTTTGCTAAAAACTAGATGTGCTATTTGGGGCATGTTATATTCAAAGGAGGAGTAACCATGGATCTTGAGAAAATAGAAGTTGTGGCTAATTGGCCTACTCCCATTAACATCAAAGGCTTGAGAGGTTTCTTAGGATTGAGTGGTTATTACAGAAAATTTATAAGAGGTTATGGATGCATTGCTGAACCTCTTACTTCCATGTTGAAGAAGGATTTGTTTGAATGGACTCCAAGGTCTAAGTCAGCCTTTGATGAATTAAAGAAAGCAATCATGACAGGACCTATTTTAAGGTTACCTAACTTCTCACACAAATTTGAAATAGAATGTGATGCCTCTACCATTGGTTTGGTAGCAGTCTTAATGCAACAAGGGAACCCTATAGCTTATTTTAGCAAGGCTCTACATGGTAAAAACAAATTGTTGTCCACATATGAAAAGTAACTTTTAGCCTTGGTTTAATTTGTATAAAAATAGTGGCAGTACTTACTTGGGCATTCATTTGTGTTTCGAAGTGATCATTCTAGCTTGAGATTTTTATGGCAACAAAGGATAGTCACCTCCCCAACAAAGATGGCTGCATAAACTAATGGGATTTGATTTTACTATGGAGTATAAGAAGGGATCTGAAAACTCAGCTGCTGATGCTCTTTCTAGACGTTCATATGGATCAAGTTATTTTGCAATTTCTTCTCCCACACCTGACTAGATTGAGCCAATCCAAACTGTTGTCACTACTGATCCTGCTCTACAAGAGATAGTTTAGCAAATTCAAGATAAAAAACTCTCTCCTCAATGGTCAATTGCCAATGGGTTGATATTCTTTAAGCACCGGATTTATTTACCAAGGCATTCTGATCTTATTGATATAATTGCTAATGAGTTCCATGGTAGTCCTCATGAGGGATATCATAAAACACTAAGATGAATGTGAGGAGTTTTTTTCTGGCCAGGAATGAAAGATCATTTGAAGCAAATAATTCGCAATTGTGAAACTTGTCAAGTTCATAAAGCTGCTAACACAACTCCAGCATGAATCTTGCAACCATTACCTATACCACAAAGCATATGGTCTCAAATTTCAAAGGATTTTATTGATGGCCTACCAATGTCCAATAGAAAAACTTCTATATTGGTGGTAATCGATAGGCTTTCTAAGTATGCACATTTTATTCCTCTTAAACATCCATACACTTACCCTGTCAGTAGCACAATTAGTCTTTGATTCAGTCTTTAAACTACATGGCATGCCAGAGCAGATAGTTTGTGATAGGGATGCGGTTTTCACGAGTGGATTTTGGAAGGAATTATTTAGGTTGCAAGTAACTTCATTTAATTTTAGTTCTACCTACCACCCTCAAACTGATAGTCAAACAGAGGTGGTGAATAGGGTATTACAGATGTATCTTCGGTGTTTCACTGGTGAACAACCTAAAGAATGGACTCAATGGATATCTTGGGCAGAGTCTTGTGTAGAATACTGTTATAATACAAGTTGGCATAGTGCTATAAAGTGCACACCCTTTAAAGCTGTATATGGAAGATCTCCACCCTCACTGTTGTGCTATGTTCCAAGTACTGCCCTGCTATCAGAGGTGGATCATCAACTGAGAACCAGGGATGAAATTCTTCAATTTCTTCAGGCTAACATCTTATTAGCTCAAAACAGAATGAAGCGGTTGTATGATAAGAAGCATAGAGAACAAGAATTCAGCATAGGTGACTTGGTCTATGTTAAAAATGCATGCTTACAAACAAATTTCAGGAAGATTGTCCAAACACACCAAATTGTCATCGAGATATTACGGACCTTACAGAATTTTGCAACGAATAGGTGAGGTTGCTTATAAGGTTGAATTGCCAGCTGATTGTCGTATCCACAATGTCTTTTATGTTCCATTATAAAAAGAGAAATTGGGAAATAATGACTTGATAGGAACAAAGTTACCAGTATTGTCGGCTTCATTACACATTTTATATCCTGGAATTGGAAGAGTTTTAGCTACAATTCAAAGTCATGGAAAAACTTTACATTTAGTTGAATGGGTTGATCTTATCAAAGATGAAGCTACTTGGGAAACACCTGAATTTTTGTCAGCTCATTTCCTTGTGGACAAGGAATGTTTTGAGGGGAAGGAAATGATATAAACATTAGTGTAATTTGAATTGTCAGGAAAAAGACAAAAAATGGCAGTTAGTGTTGGTTGTAATCTAGCGGGAAAAGTAGTTTGAATGTTTTGAATTTGAATCAATTGTTTTGAATGTGAATCGTGAGAAAACATTACAAAAGGGATGATGTACAAGAAAATATGTAATGAAAAAATTATGCATCTTCACCAAGCTTTCTCCTCTCTTGATCTCTGCCTCATTCTCTGAATTCTTCTCATCCCCTGCATTCCTTCCATCTTCTTCACTTCCCTCTATTCTGGTTCGACTTCTTACCTTCTCATTCTCACCTTGTTCCCGGAATTCTTGGAATCATTAAGTTGAAATGATGAATTTCCATAAGGAGGCGATTGGTACTAGCACTGGATTACTCCCAAAACCTGAGGAATGCATTGATACATTCACTATCCACACACCAAACATCACTTTGATCCTCTTGAGTAAATGCGTAAGAATAAGAATAAAATACATTGTTTCCTCTCTCATCTTTCCCCTCATAATGAATTTTATTCTCATCTTTCTCAACATTGTGGTCATCATCTATTTCTTTTAAAGTACAATCTTTAGGAGCATGTGCATGGTGTGGTTGTCTCTCAAAATCACAAATTACCTATACTCTCTAACAGAGACAAAAGGCTGTCCCCTTCCCCATCATCTTGATCTGTTTTTCTTCCCCTATACGGTTTAACCCTTTGTACTATTTTAATTTGTACCTAATATTTTAATTTAATATTTTTATAAAATCCATTTTTTCGTTGAAAAATACAGTATTTAATCTGTATTTAATAAGATATTGATTATAAAATAAAATTTTAATATTTGATAAATATTATATATAAAATTTTTTAAATATGGGTGATCTCGGACATTTGATCTGATTGAGCCAAATATATCCATACAGATTGAAATTCAGATATAATAACCGGTACGGTATTTGAAATTAATGTTGATTTTGAAGATGATATTGATGAAAATTGTGTTGATATAATGGGTAAGGCAATATTAGTGGAATTTGTAAGGTCTGAGAATGATTTGAAACTTAATCCTGCAGATAGTATAATAATGATATTTAATAGTTGTAATCGTCAATTTCAAATATGATTAGTTTCAAGTGGAGGAAGTTTATAGTCTTTACCGGGGAAGTTCATTAAACATTCCATTTTATAGACTATCGCGGTACTGTGGAAATATTTGCCGACCATTTAAGAAGTTAGGAAAAGTGCTCCGTTTTCAAAGTCTTTTCAAGTCTTCCCAGCCACATTCGAAGGGCTCTAATAGTCAGCAAATGATTCCACAAGGTGATTGTCATCCATATTATTATTACTTTTTTCCATTTCTCATATTGTGCACTCTACATTCAGTGAAGAATTATTGCTTGAAAGTAGTAAAGATGTTGTCTAAAATTTTATTATAGTTCGACGTTGGAGTCCGAAGCAAGAGTCATGAGTCAAGTCCGTCGACGTGTGAGTACAATGTATGCTGGTTTTTGAGGTCGTGTGAAAACAGTGTTGATATGTTTCCATTTTGTAGACTATCGCAGTACTGTGGAAATATCTGCCGACCATTTTAGAAGTTAGGAAAAGTGCTCTGTTTTCAAAGTCTTTTCAAGTCTTCCCAATCCCATTCGAAGGGCTCTAATAGTCAGCAAATGATTACAGTTGTCATCCTTATTATTATTATTATTATTATTATTATTATTATTATTATTATTATTATTATTATTATTATTATTATTATTATTATTTCATTTCTCGTGTAGAGCAGTCTAGTCCGAAGCCTGAGTCATGAGTCAAGTCCGTCGACGTGTGAGCCAAGTCATGTGCTCTATCAGTCAACAGCGTTCAAATAGGCCGAGTGAACAATAAGAGGCAATTTAATTTGCTTCTCCCTTGCTCCAATCTTCTTTTTGTGAAAACTTTGATCATACTAATCCTCCATTGACATCAACCCATGTACCGCCTTCACCACATTCTTCTACTCATAATTCTTCTCGTGATCTTCTCCTCGGATGAAGCCACGGTGAAAGATGAGGAATGCCAACCTTTCCAGTGCGGGAATGCAACGTACGCTTACCCATTCTGGCATAATAGTAATGGCAGAAACGAGTTCTGTGGGTACCCCTCCTTGGGCCTCACCTGTAATACCGACAACGAGGAAATGGCTCTTCTCCATCTTTCCGAAAGTGATTACTACGTTCAAAGCATCAGCTATGACGAAAAACGCTTGATTGCCATCGACGCCGACGTTGCCCACGGATCATGTCCCAGAGTGACCAAAAACGTGACCTTAGGCCAGTATGATCAGCTTTTCCTCACCGATGCCGACAAATTTCTTCGCTTCTTCTTCAACTGCACTTCCCCGCCGGAGCAATTTCTACAGTCAAGTACTTCACCTTCTTGCTTCAACTATGGAGATCAGAGGTCGTTCGTTTTTATCAACGGGACGGACCCTGGCGGTGTGTCTTCTGATTGGTTTGGAGGATGCATGGACAATGTTTTGGCGCCCGTGCATGGGGAGCCGAGCTCTTTGAACGGCTCATTCGCTGACCTGCTTCAACATGGGTTCCGATTGAATTGGACTTCGGGTCCGGCCTGCACCGCTTGCGAGGAAACAAAAGGCCACTGTGGGCACAGAAATTTGTCGGGGAATATGCTCGGCGCTTGTTTTTGCGACGACGGAATGTTGCATGAGAAATCTTGTAACGATAGAGGTATGTCCATCTCCCCTCACTCCTCTCTCGAAACCAATTTAAATACGTTAGATATTAGGGGTATACCCGCGCTTTGCCCTGGGTTACGTATTTTTTTTCTTTTATATGTTGACTATAATTCTAATTAACTACGTTTTTCTAGAAATTTTTTATTTTATAAGTTGATTACAGTTAATTATTTCTAGTTCTTGTAATTTTAGGTACCAACCAGCTAATAAATGTGAATTTACTTTTTATCAATCTGTATCACATTAAAATTTGACTTCAAAATTTAATTATATACATTTTATACTATATATATCATGGATTTTAAAAAGGAGATGTTGTTTTCTAATAAATTAGTATAATCCTATTCAAACTATTTTATTAAAATATTTCTGCATTGCATGACACGTTTTATTTGCTTTATTCCTTTTTATTTTATTGTACTTTTAAAAATTAGTATATTCTAATTTATTATAAATATTCATACCCTTGTTAAAATTCAAATTACCAATACTCAAATTGTTCACATTGTTTGAGCTTTATTTATATTTTCAAAATTCGAATCAACCTAAAATACAGTCCAACTTGAGTTAAATTCAATCCTTATTTTTGTTTGAAGCTTTGGAAAGTTTCCATATATTAATCAAATTGGGGTTCAGCTATAAACTTAATGAATACTATATTATAATTTACTTATAAACGTGATATTTTAATTAAGTGCAGATTATTTATTCTAATTAAGTATAGTCCTAGTCATGTTCCTATTCAAGTATTTTTAATTAGAAGCTTACGCACATTTTTAAAATTTTCCTTATATATACTACATACGACTTATAAATTCTATTATGATTCCTTATATAATATCTAAGTAAAAAGTCTAAATCAACCTAAAGTATAATTCTAATTGAGCTTGAAATTGTTTCTACACATTTTTTAATATTTTAATTAAATATAATTCTACTTTACTCAAATTCTTTTATTTATCAATATCCATTTGCTTTAAGATAAATTTTTATATTTAACTATCATAGTTTTTATTCAAATAGAGATTTCATTGTGTTAGTATGTACCATCCACTCGATCTAAGATTTCTATTTTTTCAAAAATGTTTTTTTGTCTAATTGATGGAAAAACTTATATGACCTATTAGTTTATGAGTTATTTTAAGTATATTAGTTTTTACTACGTTAGAAATTGCCTATCATAATATTATTGACTCTTATTTCACTTCTGTTAATGCATTCCCCATGAGTCGTGTGTGCTATTTTATAAATTTGTAGATACTCCTGTAAACATGGATAGAATGAAAAAAAAGCATATAAAAATGATTATATAATGTTGACAAGAAAATACTCTGATATTGAGAAAAACAAATGCAAAATACACAAACTATCTTTTTCTTTTCCAAACAACCTCTCCACACTCAATTTTGAATTCTTACAATGTAGAAGCTTTGCTTCTTGTTTTTCTCTCTTATTTTTCCTTGTGTATAAGACACAATTGGAGGGGGTATTTATACTAACTTAAGATTAATATAAACCATAAAAACATACCTAACATATGCCTAACATATGCCTAACATTGACTTAACCATTCAATAAAAACCACACCTAACACATACCTAACATTGACTCACAATTTATCATGTGTAAAACATTAGAAGCTTCTTTGAATTAAGCTTCATTATTTTGGATTGAGTTTTATAAAATAAGTTTATATTTCAACACTTCCCATTAAACTTATTTTATAATGCCAAATGCATTTCTCAATCTGATAAAATCTTCTTACTTTGACCTCAAAACTTTGGATTCTTGTCCTTTGACTTCATAGCCTAGTGGTTTTTGAATGTAGGCTTCCTCTTCAAGAACTCTATTTAGAAAAGCAGACTTTACATCCATCTGGTGAATCTTCCACCTATTTCGAGCTCATATAGAAATAATCAGTCGCACAGTTTCTAAGCGTGCAACATGAGCAAATACCTCATCATAATCAATTCCAACTTTTTGACTGTAGCCTTTGGCAACTAGCCTTGCTTTGTGCTTTTCGACTTCTCCTTTTGCATTCTTCTTGTTTTGTAAACCCATTTGACCCCAATTAGCTTGTGTCTTTTTGGAAGATTAGCGAGTTCCCATGTGTCATTCTTTTCAATGGCTTTGATTTTATCATCCATTACATTTCTCCATTTTCCATCTTGCGTAGCTTCTTCGAAGTTCACTGGTACACAATTAGCAAAAAGGCAAAAAAGATTGATATTTTCATATCGATCAGTTACCTCATAAAGATCTTCAATACTTCTTATGCGTACTTCATTTCTTTCAACCAGGAAAGATGGCGGTGAGTTTCCTTCATCACTTTGCATTAGTGAGGCAGGTGGTGTTATGTGCTCTTGCTGATGTTCACCTAGTTGCTCCATTGGTGTTTGTTCTATTTCATCAATCTGAGGAAAGAAATTGAATTCGTCTGTGGAAGAGTTGAACTACCATTCACCTTCTTCATCGAACATCACATCTCGGCTGATCACAATCCTCTTGTTGTTTGGATTGTATAGTTTGTACCCTTTTGAATGAGTAGAATAGCCGATGAAGATATATCATTCACTTTTGTCATCAAGCTTCGTTCTTCTTTCATATGGTACATGAACATGGGCTACACTTCCAAATACTTTAATATGAGAAATTCCAGGCTTCCATCCACTCCATGATTCTTGCGGTGTCTTTCCCCAAACACTTCTTGTTGGAGATCGGTTGGACAGGTAGACTGCTGTATCCACTCCTTCAGCCCAAAATTGTTTCGGCAAATGTTTACTTTTGAGCATGCTTCGTGCCATATCAAGGATTGTTCTATTTTTTCTTTCTGCAACACCATTTTGTTGTGGAGATCTTGAAACAGTGAGAAAACGCCGAATTCCACTTGTTGCACAAAACTCTTGGAATTCCTTTGAAGTGAATTCTCTTCCACGATCTAATCTCAATGTTTTAATCTTCCAACCACTTTCATTCTCCACAGCAGCTTTAAATGTCTTGAATGCTTCAAAGATTTCTGATTTTTGCTTCAAGAAGTATACCCAAGTTTTTCTTGAAAAATCATCAATAAAAAGAAGGAAGTAGCCAATTGAAACATCAAGAGGAAGTGTTATTTTTACCGAGAGAGCTTGGAGTAATTGGCCCACACACATCAGTATGAATAAGCTCTAATGGCTTCTTGGCTCTTGATTCTGATTCCTTGGGAAAACTATTTTTTAACTGCTTTCCAAGTAAACACCCTTCACAAAACTGATCTAGATGTTTGATGCAAGGTAGTCCTCTTACCATTCTATTCTTCGATAATAGTTCCAAGCTTCCATAGTTGAGGTGCCCAAATCGAAGATGCCATAACCAAGATGCATCTTTGTAACAAGCTTTCAAACACTTTGCAACATCATTTTGAATATTCAAAGGAAACAATCTATTCTTTGACATTTTTGCTTTGGCAATTAAATCTCCTTTGCCATTTTTTATAAAGAGACAAAAATCTTTCGAGAAAAACTCATAACCTTTTTCTAAGAGTTGACCCATACTCAAAATGTTGCATGTCATATCAGGCACATGATAGACATCAGAAATTAACTGATGACTACTATCTTTAGCACGAATAAGGATGTTACCTTTTCCTGCTACTGATACTTCTGAATCATCACCAAAGGAAACATTGCCAACCACTGATTCGTTAAGGTCTACGAACATACTTCTTTTTCCGCACAGATGGTTGCTTGCATCAGTATCGAGGTACCAAGTACTTCCTTGATCTTCAACATTGGTTCTGCAGGATAGTAGCACTATCTCCTCTTCGATCTTTGCTTCTACATAATTGGTCTTTTCTTAAACCATACTGCTGGAGGCTCTACAATCTAATGCATAATGCCCATATTTTTGACAATTATAACATTGAACTTGAGATTTATTGTACCTTGTGTTTGGATTGCCTATTCCACGACCTCTTGTAGAACTTTCACCTTTCTCATAGTTGTTGAAGTTGCTATTATAAGAACTCCAACCTCGTCCACGACCACGGCTTCCACCTCGTCCATGACTTCTTCCTCTGCCTTTGCCACGTTGATTTCTTTCATTGCCTGGGCTTCCATGCATATCCTTGATCTGTAGTTTGAGAAGTTGCTCAGTGATTCCATGCTGCTTCTTATGCTTCTCTTCATAGGCTTGTAATGAACCTAGAAGCTGCTCAATCTTCATTTCCTCGAGGTCTTTAGTCTCTTCGATAGTTACAACAATATGCTCATACTTCGGATCTAATGAGCGGAGAATCTTTTCAATGATTCTTACATCTTCTAGCTTTTCACCATTTCTTTTTAATTGATTTGAAACAGCCAAAACTCTAGAGAAGTAATCTGAGACTAACTCTCCTCCTTTCATATGTAAGGATTCAAAGTTACCTCTTAAAGTTTGAAGGCGTACTTTCTTCACTTTTTCTTCTCCCTTGTGAGAAATCTGCAACTTCTCCCATACTTGCTTTGCGGATTCAGCATCCGATATCTTCTCAAAACCATCTTCATCTAAAGCTTGATAAATAAGATAGAGAGCTTTCTTTTCTCTCTTTATTAAGTCTTTCAGAGTTGTCTTTTGATCTTGAGTAAGTGCATCTTCATTCTAAAGCTCATTATATCCATTTTCGACGAGATCCCAAACATCATGAGCTCTAAGGAGAGCTTTCATTTTGATATTCCAATTATCATAATTGGAGTATTTTAGTGTTAGGACTTGGAACGATGCCACACCATTTGTCATATCTCCAAATTGAGTGAGAATTTGAAAATTTGGACTTACCTAGTCAACAGATCCTGCAGCTCGGTCAACGGCTTCTGCGGCTTTGACCCGGTCTGACTCAGTGAGTGACTCGATCTGACTTAGTTCAACTCAGTGAGTTAACTTAGATTTCTGGGCAGCAAACTTCCGATGATGATTGGCGGCTCGTCTGAGCTCTGATTGGACTGATTCTGGTGGTGTTGGATTCGTCTTTCCGAGAGCTTCAATTTGATATCTTATATGCCAATAACCTGGCTCTTGATACAACTTTGTTGACAAGAAAATACTCTGTTATTAAGAAAAACAAATGTAAAATACACAAACTCTCCTTTTCTTCTCCAAACAACCTCTCCATACTCAATTCT
>JAVDBV010088344.1:0-15727 GCA_032619315.1 Piper longum | reverse complement strand
TATTGACAATTTATAATATAAATATATAAAAATCATATATTGATGTTATTTTGATATTATTATGTGTATTATAGTTTATTATATTTTTAATATTGTTTTGGATTTTTTTTAAATTATTTTGAATTAATTATTATTTTATATTCGAGTCGGACTCGAGTCAATTTTTAATTACGAGAATGCAACCCTCTCCCTCCCCTCCACTCCGTCACTACATAAATTCCCATTTTACCCATGCATAAATAATTTATTTAATATAAAATTAAGGGTATTTTCGCAATATAAGGGCTTTTTGGTCATTGTCAAATTTTAATTCCCATTTTACCCCTGCATAAATACTTTATTTAATATAAAATTAAGGGTATTTTCGTAATATAAGGGCATTTTGGTCATTATCAAATTTGAATTCCTATTTTACCCATCCATAAATAATTTATTTAATATAAAGACAAGGGTATTTTAGTCATTTAGGGGTATTTCGGTCATTGTAAATTTAAATTCCCATTTTACCCATGTGTAAGTAATTTATTTAATATAAAGTCAAGGGTATTTTAGTAATTTTCACAAAAAAACGATCGACCGATTCACCCGATTCCGATTCCGATTTAAATCGGTCGGAATCGGCCGATTCCGAGGCCGATTCGGGGCCGACCGATTCGGCCCCGAAATCGGATCGGCACGCGGCCTCCGTATCCGCTATGGGCGATCGTGACGGGGCATAGGCCAAGGCCAAGGCCAGCCGAGGCAAGGTCAAGGTTTAGCGTGGCCGGGATGGTACGATGGCAATAGCATGATGGCTTCTCAGATGAAGAGATTTTTTTTTTAGAATATTAGATTTGGATCGTCCTTTTAATCAGACGACATAGATGTGAGCTCGGGGCAGAAATTTTTTTCTGCTCGAGGCTCACAAACCCTTTACCTATATATATATATATAATTTAAGTGCAAATTGATAAATTTATGTATTTAAAGACATTCTTTCCACCCCCAATTATTATTTAATAATAAACTTTTTAAAAATTCACACACTATGTTAAATGTATCCAAACAAAAAGATTACATCTTTAAATATTCAATATATTAAATTGGCTAATTTTTATCACAAATTAACATAAATGAAGAAAAACAATTTACCTACATTACATTTTATTTTTAACTCTTCGTTACACCTTGAGACTAGTTCACAGATGGCCTGATTTGGATATATTCAGCCATCTTCAAATTATTTCCGTGCCATTGTTTTTGTTGAGCCGTGTTGATATTTTACTGCCATAGGTATTTGAGAATGATGTGATCAGTTTGTACCACAAGCTGCCTTCCCAAAAGGTATGACTTCCATTTTTTTTATATCAAGTACTAAACTGAGCAGCTCTTGATCATATATTGACAGGCTCTTAATTATTTCACGGAGGGCTTTCCTAAAATAAGCCATAGGTTTGAACTCTTGGGATAGGATAGTTCCTACCCCCTCTCATGCATCACACTCAATCAGCCATAGTTTAAGATTGGTGTTGTGACAAATGAATCATTCATCCGGTTGAATGACTCATGGGCTTCGTCAGACCCCTAACGGAATTTTTCAGCTATTTTGTAAGTGGTTCAGCTATTATTCTAACCGATAACGGAATTTCGAGTCCGCATGTAGGCGCTGACAAGGTGGTTGTCGAGGAGGGCAGCCATGATGACATTTACCACAGAGGTGTTCGACAATTAGGTGGTGCCTCGAGGTCTCCTTGTTATCATGATTCTATACTAATTCAGAATATAGAAATCTAATGGATTCTAATGTTGTAACTCCCCGAATTGGTTCACAAAGACCTTAGATTTATTTTACCTACAATTCTAAGACTTCAGGAGTTGAAGAGTTCTTGCACAAAATATCTTAGACTTCTGTGCTTGAGTATTTTGTCTACAAAATAGAATGATACAATTAGTAACAAATAAAACACAATATAGAAATCTAGCTTTCATTTTCAAATGGCCCTAGGCTCAACAATTCACATCAAATTGTTACAATTTTATGGCATAGGACATGGGGTTGTACAATTTCCAATTTCAGTCCCACATCGGGATTGAGATTGGTTGGTGAGTGCTATATAAAATAATGGATATGATAATCAAATTTTAAATTCAACTTAAAAAGGTTTTTCATTGACTGATTCTATAACACCCCAACTTCAATTTAGACAAGGAACCGAACCGGAATGTCACCGGTCCCGATCGAGTTGAGTCTTGTTTAAAGTTGTCAGTTGGTACAAATTGATCTATAAAATATATCGAAACACCTTCCTGGAATCATGAGAATGGAAGACACTATTAAATATATGTCAAAATACATCGAACATAAATAAAAGTAAGAAACTAAATAACTGTGCTGAGCTTAAATGTGTGTAGCGTTTATCTATCCTCCCACTAGAGTGGACTCAAGATTTTAAGACCTACATATATTATATGAAAAATATCAGTAACAAATGTTACTTGTTCAAAAAATAACTAATAAAATCGGGCAAAATTGGTATTCTATTTCCTACAGAAACTTATGAAACTTCAGAATTATTTCACACTAGGCAGTGAGCTCCTACTTACACAAATATCGGCTCCCATACACGGCTTATAATTATAATCATACATACAATGCTTACACCCCCACACATTCTATATCACCATTCACTGTACTCGAGTGGCAAGAGGAATAGTTAAGTTTGAGCGACATATTTTGTAAATGTGTTGCATTCTGCAGTACCATCATACATCGCACTACCTCATATTTTGAAGGAGCAATAGTGCGATCCATATATATCTCCATATTGCTTACTCTATTCTTTGTGAAATTTCTAAAAATATTCGTACTTATATAATATGCTTAGAAAAGATGCTTATATCATAAATTTATGGAGCTTAAGTTCGAAAACTAATAATGGATCTCATCCTTGTAGTTTTATTAAACATGTATAGAAAATATGGCTAAATGGCCCTACATGAGAGGGATCTAATAAATCTCCGCCAATGCTCATATTGACCCAATTTAACAGTGGTTTTTGAGCTTGAGATGTGCTGGTTTTGAGCTCAAGTCGAATTAGTTTCGAACCTAATCGAATTGAGCTTGTTTTAAGCTCTTAAAAATTTGCACTTTAAGTATATTGGAGCTCAGCTGAGCTTGTCACGGTGATCTTGAGCATCTATGCTCAAAACTCACTTGACCTTTAGTTGTTTTCGAGAGATCTTCTAGTTTTTCCAGTTGATCTTGAGCACATGTTTACCTCAACTCATTTGCTCATTTAGCACCATTACTCCTCGATTGAACATTAATATGCACCTATATTAATGCCCGGTCTAGCCAACCCATGCTTAGATGACATGGCATGACATAGATACGATGCTCATATAGCATGAAAACAATACCTATATTAACCATACAACACCAGATAATCACCATTGAGTGGTTAACTAATCATCGACCTATCAATAAAATCCACCATGTTTAAGAATATATATCTCTCTAAATATTAGGCCAAAGTTTCTTAAATTTTAGAGATAGAAACAAGAGATAAGGATAGTCATAATGCAAAAAGAATAGCTTCAATCCGAGTTCTACAACCAAAGTTATAGCCTTTATTAAATAGGTGCAGGAAATAAGCAAAAAATAGGTTTAGGCGCCATGGTGCTCGATGCGCTATCTTTGGATGCCACGGTGCTCAGTGTTGAGACCTTAATTTTTATTTATATTTTTCCTGCGCCACCACATTGTTACCCAG
Source organism: Piper longum (assembly GCA_032619315.1). Classification (NCBI taxonomy): domain Eukaryota; kingdom Viridiplantae; phylum Streptophyta; class Magnoliopsida; order Piperales; family Piperaceae; genus Piper; species Piper longum. The sequence goes on along the minus strand of JAVDBV010088344.1, from coordinate 11,975 downwards.
CTCTGCAATACTGAAGCGAAGTCGTATTTTGGTTTTTCTATTTCTCATTCAATTTTTGTGGAGTAAAGTTCGGGTTTTCAAGCTTTTTGAGCATAAAATCATGTTTTATAGCATGTTTGTAATCCATTATGATTTACTCAACTTTCTGATGTTTTTTCATAGGTGGGCAAGCAACCTACAATTCTTAAACATGATCTTAAATATGAAATTAATCACACTAGAAATCATAATTCACTGTTTTATCTTATGATTTGCATAATTATCATGATAACCTCTTTTAAAAAAATCAAAATATAACATAAAATTAATGATAATTAAATCTTAGCTTCTAATAACAATCATATGTAATTGCTCCACAAAACTTCAATATAGACATGAACCTACAAGAAATTCATACATAATTTGATTCAACATTCAATGAAACATAATGATTCATAATACACATGCATAAACTCCATGTTATTAAGATCAAGGTTTCAATTTCTAAACCTTAACCCTCGATGTTTCCTATAGCTCAAGCCCTTGCACTTCTTCCTAACAAAACTGATTAAAGCATGATCCAAACCTGTCAATTCTTGATGTAAGAATGGTTGGAAGGCATTTTTCTCCACAAGAAGCCAATGAAGAGGGGGTGGGAAGGAGTTGGACGTCACAGCCAAGAAGAGGGAAGAAGTCGACATGAATAATGAGAAGAGAGCCTCTGTCTTGGTCCTTATATACCTCCTTACCCTTCTTATATCTAATTACCCACTTCCTTACCCTGCTAAGGAGAAAAATACTAAGAAATTTCTATCTATTTGATTAAACCCTTAACCATCTTAGTTGCTAACACACCTAACATATCTACACTACCTTGGAAGCATCTTGTAAGGCAAACATATATCCTCTCCTTGACTGTGATTGACCCATAAGTACAATTTAAGTAGAAGACAACTTTCATCATGTTTGTCTCTAGTTAGATTAACCTATCGGTTAACATTAAGTGTTTAGCCACGTGTTAATTCTCATTTTATCTTAACGGACATATTATTTGGGAGATGGACTTGATTCACATGTAATTGTGTCCAATTGGTTAAACTTAACTTTTTCCTTTTGCTCGTTCACTTATTAACTTGCACGGGTAGAAAATCAGTCTTCAGCTATAGGAAATCTGGTCATTGAAGACCATATATTCGGTTGCGGATAAAATTTATAATGGATTAATACCATATAGCCACTCGATATGCTCTTGTGACAAACTTGGAACAGGTTACTTATTAGCACGAGTCAGTTAACAATTTTAAAATATAAAACATGCACAAAATAGGTGAACCATGTGTCATGATGTTAAAGGAAGTTAGATATATATACAATTTGGTAATGAAATCATTCTAAAGCACATATTTTTTAAAAAAATGATAGATTCCCTTTTTATTAGAACATTATGAAAATTTCATACCTCTGTAAATTTCAAATGTTATATTTCACAATTTCATAATAAATATTTTACACGATAGTTACACATTTGGTCTTCACATCGATCCTTCTCCTATAAAGAAAAAATAAAATGCAAAAGTTTTTCTAACCGAAGATTCTTTTCTTACTAGAACTATTGGTAACAATAAAACATTTAGCACATAGTACAACATAGAATTGCAATGTCATAGTGCGAATCAAACTAACTTGTGCAAACTTCACAACTCCAACATATTTCTAAATGTCTAAGTTTAAACTCAGTTATTTACTTATTTAAAAATTACATAACAAGGAGAAACAGAATAAAATATGAACATTTACGACCACAGCCTTAGACCTCTTATTGGCATATGCACCCTTCCTTTTGTCTTTTTGATGCATATCGTCAAACAAAACCGACCATAAGACATGGCTTCCAAGGCTCTTTCTCCTATCATTAAATCTTACTCTTATTTTCTATTCCCTCAAATTGTCGATCTAGGATCGTTATATGACATGGTGGCTCCCGCTCCTTCATGCTTCTATTATTTTGCCTCAATTTCTACCTTTCGGTGAAAATTGATTAATCAATAAAATAACGCTTTAAGATTTGCCTTACAATCGCATACGGTGTTGTGTATCTCCCGACCACAACGACAAACAAGTCAAAAGACTCGTCGTATGATGAATTATCAATGACTAATCTAATTAATTTCTCCCGAAATCTAATTAAATCTCATGATCTAAGAAATAGGTGATCAATCTATTCTTAGTGTTAAGAACATGATAATTCAAACATTCCGATTTAATAAAAGAGTAAGAGGCTGATATTAAGTAAATTAAACCATGTTAAGTTTCATTCTTCTCTAGAATAAAAGAGAATTACTCCATAATAAAAGAAAAGAACACTATAAAGAAGAAACTACTTTTTATCCAAAAACTTGTTCGAATTATTTTAATGATGTGCAAGTGTACACAGTCGAAGCAAGTAATATAATGATAAGTTTCGAATATCATCCCACAGAGAGATGAATTTTCTCATATTAATTAAGAAAAATTAAATGAAAAAAAAAACAAAAACAATTGACACAAATAAATCTAAATAACACTTTAAATTAAAAGAGAGAATGATATGAATAAAGCTCGTTCTAGAATCGAATTTCCCTTAACATTGATTTAATCTTCATCAAATCTTATTCTTATCTTTTATTCCCTCGGATTGTCGATCTAGGATAATTATATAACATGGTGGCTCCCGCTCCTTCATGCATTTGTTATTTTGCCTCAATTTCTACCTCCCGGTGATAATTGATTAATCAACAAAATAATGCATTAAGAATTGCCTTACAATCGCATACGGTGTTGTGTATCTTCCGACCACAACGAGAAACAAGTCAAAAGACTCGTCGTATGATGAATTATCAATGACTAATTTAATTAATTTCTCCCGAAATCTAATTAAACCTCATAATTGAAAAATAGGCGATCAATCTATTCTCAGCATTAAGAACATGATAATTCAAACAATCCGATAGAATAAAAGAGTAAGAGGTGGAAATGAGTTCAATTAAATCATGTTAAGTTCCATTCTACTCTAGAACGATATAAAAATCTACTCCATAATAAAAGACAAGAACACAATAAGAAGAAATTATTTTTCATTATAGTAGACAAAGAAATACAAAAACTAGAACTACTTTTTTTAAACTCTTAAGCCAAGAGATGAGCTAAGATGAGATCTAACAACAACTGGTCACCCCTTTATATAGAGGAGGAGATATAAGAATTCGAAGAGGATGTTCACAAATCAACGTAGTCTAATTAATTATGATGTCCCTACAAGTTTCCAATTCCTCGACTCCGTTGAACGCCATAACTTGTAGCCATTGGGTGGGGCCAATTGTCATAACCATAAGCTTCTATGTTTTCAATAGTCTTCTGCATTAAAACACAAAATTTAAGTATATCAAATAAAATATTAATTAACTAAGAAAATAAAGTAAAATATCACTTTATTAATAATATTTATACTCAGGAAGTACAAAATCACATTAAAAACATAGGTAAATATTGTATATTTTAAACACTTAACATATAGTCACTCCAGCGAGACGATTTGAGTATGTATGGTAAGTGCAGAGAAATAATCCAAGCATATATGGCATGTTTTATCAGATGATTCGTGCACGTGTAGTCTATATAACTAGATTAGTAAGGAGATAGTGAGCTTTGTCAGCATCCAGAGATCTAGCTTCATGTTGGTATGTTTGGACAGTGTGTAGTTAGCTTTCAAGGGAGAGCTACGAGTTTGTCAATAGGATGGCATCTTCACTTGAGTCCTCCAATTGCAGTTGAAGTAAGAAATTCCGAAGATGGAATTTTTATAAGGATGAGAGGTTGTAAAACCCCAATTTTGGCTTAGGGTTTTACCTGATTTTAGATTTTTTCAGTTTGGGAAATCTCAAGTCAGTTTGAGCGAACTCGATTTAGAACAATTTTAAGAATATTAGTATGAGGCTCAGCTGGGCATATGAGTATGTTATGGAGACTGAGTATGCCTGACATGTATATGATAGTTTCGGTTATGATATAGTGGAGTATGAGTTAATATTGTGTACATGAGGTATAAATATGATTTTTATTACTAAGCTAGGATTTTAGACCTAGATCTAGGCCATTGTCGCGTTCAGTATCCATTTGGGATTTTTAGGGTATATTATTGTATGCATCTGAGGGATTTTAGGACATCGGATTGTGCCCTGTGGGCGCAACTCGATTACATTTATAGTTCTGAGGCCTATTTACACTTATTGCCTTGATTCCCTCTTATGGAGTCATTTCTAGGACTCGACTCAATTTCAACTATCAACTATTTTGATTCGAGCTTTCCATCCACAAGCATATTGCATATACATATAGGTAGATCCCACTAGGCCACTGGGTTGTTGGACACTTAGATCATGCCACGTAGTAAAATCTTAGCTGTCCACTCAACCCTAGCTTTATATATAGATTTTGAGCTTTTCTCCCATTTTCAGTGTTTTCCACCATTACGTTGTCGCGACTTTCGCTCGCTGTGGGCGAATCGCCGCCTTGGCCCCTCAACATCGGTTGGCACGACAGTGACCATCTCTCGGTCGGCTACCTGATCGTACCCTTGATCACCACCGGAGCCGTTGCAGTAGCTGCCGGTGATGATGTTTTTCAGTGTCGTTTTCCACTACCGCCGTCACTCTTTCGGGCTGTTTTCCGGTGACGGTGAGCCACCATTGGCCGATTCGTCCATCCTAACAGCATCCCATTATCAAGATGTACATTTTTAGACCACCCACAACCACAGCCATGGCTGCAATCGCCGCTAACGAAGTTGGCAAACTCGGTGGGTATCCGCTCCTTCCTTGCTATTTTCCGGCCGGGCAGTGGCTTGAATTTGGTGGCCGTCACCACCGCCACCTCTTCCTTGACGCCACCTTCCCATCCTGACCGCCAGCGGCCCCAGTCACTCCTCCATCGGCGTTCTCCGGAAACGAGCATTGTCGCCCCATGTCCGGCCCGTTTACCCACCGGCTCACGAGCGTATCCACCATCTACGACCAAGTCCACCAGCTTCGATCGCGTCTGCATACCTGCGTCGCATCCGCCATGCGATCCCGAGTCCACCAGTCGCCAACACATGTCTGAGTCCACTATTTCTTGTCCACTTAGCCAACCCAACCCATTTTCTAGTCTGGGTTGGTCAACACTTTTTGTTTGGTCTCGTTAAGCTCAGCTAGGTTCGGTTCAGCTAAATTTCAGCCCGTTCCGGCCGTCTCTCGACCGTTTTTGGTAATTCGAAAATCCATACATTAGTTTAAAAGAATATTCGCATGATTTAGCATGATTGAATGTTATGATGATTTTTCTTTAATTACTGTTATATTCAATTATATATTTATTTATTACTATTTATTTATTTACATGATTATTTGTTATTATTAATATTATATTTACTTATGAATATTAGTCTTATTATGTTTACTAAATTTATTTATTTATTTAGATATTTATTTACTTATTTATTTATTTATTTGTTTTTTGTATTTTGTTATTTAATTGTATTTAATTATGTATTCTTGTGTTTTTTGACTATGATATTATTATTATATATGATTAATGAATATTAACTAATTATTTATTAAATTATTATTTACTTATTTATTAATTATTTGATTATTTATGTATTTACTAACACAAGTGTACATGATATTTACTCATGTTTGCATGTGTACTTATGTACTATAATTATATTATTAATTTATTATTAGTATATTATTTATTATTTATGATTGTGAATTTATTATTTATATCATTATCTATGAGTGTATTCTTGTATATTTATTTATTTATTATTTAGTATATTTATATCTCAATTTGCGTGCCAAATGTTTACTAATAGGTTTGTTAGCATTCTTTTCTTTATTATGATGTATTGATGATATGAGCGTACACCCCGAATATGCATCATATAGAGACATTGGTATTTTACTTAGCAGTCGGTTCCGATGTAGGTTTCGGAGTCCGAGCTCGCCGTAGATATGTAGATGCACTTGGAGCTTGGACCACATGTCCGGAGGACTCTCCCTCTCTCTTCTTTGACTCCTTGTGGGTATACTTTGATTGTATTTCATACGTTAGACGACATCGGCGGAGTTTTATCGTATCCCTCCGATATTGGGTCATTATGCCGTATTTTTTACACAAAGTTTATAAAACAATAAGGATGAGATCCCTTGTTGGTTTTCGAACTTAAGCTCTGGAAAGTTATGATATATGCCTTTTTCCTAAGCCTATTACGTGAGTACTTACATTTTTTTACGAATTTCACGAATAGGAGAGTGAACGGTATGGACATATATATGAATCAAATTAGTACTCCTTCAAACCGTGAGGTATTGCGGTGTATGATGGTACAGTGTACTGTAATGCATTTTCAGAATGTGTAGCACTAACTTAACTGTTTCTTTTACCACTCAAGTATGCTGGCGGTGATATGGAATGTGTGAGGTCGTAAGCGTTGCATATATGATTATGATTATGAACCGTGCATGCGAGCCGGCATTTGTTTAAGTATGTTTTGTTACAGCCCGGTGGGAGGCAATTCTGAAGTTTCATAAGTTTTTGTGGGTAATAGAATACCCATTTGTTAGATTGTATTAGTTATTTTTTAAACCAATAACATCCATTACTAACGGTTTTCATATAATATATGTAGGTCATGCCATCATGTATTTAACAGTATCTTCCATTCTCATGACACCTAGAGGCTTGTTTCGATCTATTTTATCGATCGAGTCATACCGATCGATAAATTCAAACATAACTTGAATCAATCATAAGATTTCTGATTTGATTCTTCAGTGAATCAAAATTGGGGTGTTACACCTTATCTTATGGTCCGTATCAAAATGTCAGACATTTTAAAAGATATTATAAAAATGGATATAAATTTCAAGTCGACATCTATGATGAACCCGAAATAGCATCTCATTAACTAGCTGATTCGGATATAAATGATGAAATAGATATAAATGAATTGTATGTTTCACGATAAAAGTAGATATGAAGTGACCTAATCCTCAGATGTAGAATAAGTATCTGACAATGAAGAACATTACAACAACTAATAATATAAATCTTTTGGAATACTTTTGTATTTGACGTATGCGAAAACAAAATTTCAAAATCATTGTTTTAAAAACTTTGTGATTGTATATATGGCTTGTGGTCATTGGTTAGTTCAGAACGGAAGTGGGTAACATGGATCTAGATCCCGTGGTAGGTTGGATGAGTCGATTGTGTCACCATCAGATGAGGATGCCCATACAGCCCCATTAGGTGATCATGTAGAGGAGCCTCATGCAGATACCACCGATGAGGTAGCTAGCTCTCAATAGCCTTGAGGCCCAAATAGACCATAAACACTGTCCATTGATGTATCTTTTGGAGCTATGTTTCATCCATTTAAAGGGATGTAATGTTATCATATTCTTACTCTTATATTGTGAATTTAATTTTAATGGAGATCGAGGATGAGCTTGTTCTAATTATTTTGTGAATTTTATAGACATCTTGATCCGAGTATGCCGAGACAGATTAGTGTAACAATATAGGGTAAGTTCTATGGTCCATATCCAAGGTGGACTAATGTAGCACCTGATCTCAGGGATATGTGGTTTAAAAAGTGGATGATAAATTATACGAACATTAAATTTATATTATTTACACATGAAAAATATATTACCTAGTTTGTAATGTTGTTTAATTTTGTTTCAGGCGAAGTATACATGATGGCCAGATGAAGATCCATGGGGGCAAGCTACCATCTTTAAGGCAACTGTTAAATTATATAAGGGGATGATGAAGCAAGTAAGGAAAGCAACACTCATATAGTTGAACATGAGTGACCTTGCAATGTAAAGGGGTGTGAAGCAGTAAGGAAAGCAACACTCATATAGTTGAACATGAGGACTTGCAATGGATTTTGGGATCTATCAGAGAATAATAAGAACTGGATGAAGGAGAAGGATGGGGAATGAACTCGCAATGTTGGTGGACCTATTAGATTAGAGATCCATCAAAAAAACTTGGCATGATAACTTCATAAATTATTTTGTACATAAATTATTTTTAAGGAAATTCATCTCTCTGTGGGAACGATACTCGAACTCATCATTATATTACTTATTTCGACCGTGTACACTTGCATGATATTTGAATAATTCGAACAAGTTTTTGGCGCCGTTGCCGGGGAGTTCAAATTTTCTTAGTTAATCTAGGATTAGTTTTTTTTAGTCTTTTTCTTTTCTTTTTAGATTTTATTGTTTTTTTTAAAAAAAAAGATATATAATATAGTTAGAATAAAAATTTTATTATGCAACAATATTTTAGTCTCTTAGTTCAATGATAGATACACGTGAATTAGTCTTACCATTCTTGGGAAAACTTGATTAATTGATATGAAGGATGAACTGAGTAAATGATTACATTCGAGAGTTGGTTCTCTACCTTATATTATTTTCACAATCCTTTGGTTTAGATGATTTCAATAAATGGTTTGCAATAAGGATTGTACATGATGGTCATGACTTTTAGAATTTGCCCTAGCAACCTTCGAGGCGAAATTTTTGGCTTGCCAAGTAGATGGAAAATGATATAGGCATTTCTTTTTGATTAGTCTGGACCTTTCTTCAAGCCTACCTAATATACATTATCCGCTACACACAATTTCATGACCTTTATTATACATATTTGTTTGATTACCCTTATTTTTAGCCTTGGCCTTTTTATTGAAAATATATCTTGCTGCTTGAGTCCTAGCACCTAGTATTTTGAATTAATTCTAAATTCTAACAAGGATGGAACTTTTAGTAGTATGGATGGGTGTGTTGGTTTTCATAGAGGGGCGATTGAGTAGATTGTGGATTTTCCTTATACTTTGCTTTGTAAAAAAAAAAAAAAAAAGATGATGCAATGATCCTCCACCGGTAAGCACAAGATGAAGCAATGGGCTTCCACCGGTTTGAAATAAAAGAGGTTATTAACCTCCAGAAAAAAGAAAAAGAAAAAAATAAAAAAAAGAAGTAGGTTGTCAATGGTTAATTAGAGTGAAGTTAATTCTTATAGCGGATCAACTCAGTACAATATTTAAGGAAGTTTGTGTTGTTTTGTTACGGTATTTGGAATTTTGTTACACATGTATGTCAGGATTTAGAAAGGATTTTAAATGCTAGGGTGCATATTGGCCTCTGATTTTTCTATCCTGTTTATCTTATTTTTGGTCCCTAACCCCTGGCCCCGTTACAACCTATAAAGACCTATTGATTCTATTGAATTGGTATTGCTTGCATTAGTGGAGATGGGAGCGAAAGGTAAACATATTTAAGCATGTGCTTGATTGTATTTTCTTTGTTGCATATGAGAATGATAAGACAATGGATTATCTTACACATACACATGAAGAGCCTTCTTTTGGGTGTGATTGATGAAAAGGAATTTCTAATTTGATAGACATCTTGTTGCCTCTTGATAGTTTGATTAATGATCATATGAGAATATAATGGGGACTAAGTATTTTTGTTTAGTAAAATTTTCTTGGTTATGATATTTTGCTCGGGACGCGCAAAAGTTTAAGTTTGGGGGTGTGTTAAGTGTTTAAAATATACAATATTTACCTATGTTTTTAATGTGATTTTGTACTTCCTGAGTATAAATATTATTAATAAAGTGATATTTTAATTTATTTTATTAGTTAATTAATATTTTATTTGATATACTTAAATTTGGTGTTTTAATGTAGAAAACCATTGAAAACATAGAAGCTTATGGTTATGACAATTGGCCCCACCCAATGGCTACAATTTATGGTGTTCAACGAAGTCGAGGAATTGGAAACTTGAAGGGACATCATAATTAATTAGACTACGTTGATTTGTGAACATCCTCTTCGAATTCTTGTATCTCTTCTTCTATATAAAGGGGTGGCCAGTTGTTGTTAGATCTCATCTTAGCTCATCTCTTGGCTTAAGAGTTTAGAAAAAGTAGTTCTAGTTTTTGTATTTCTTTGTCTACTATAATGAAAAATAATTTCTTCTTTATTGTGTTCTTGTCTTTTATTATGGAGTAGATTTTTATATTGTTTTAGAGTAGAATGGAACTTAACATGATTTAATTGAACTTATTTCCACGTCTTATTCTTTTATTCTATCAGATTGTTTGAATTATCATGTTCTTAATGCTGAGAATAGATTTATCGCCTATTTTTCGATTATGAGGTTTAGTTAGATTTCGGGAGATTAATTAAATTAGTCATTGATAATTCATCATACGACGAGTCTTTTGACTTGTTTGTCATTGTGGTCGGAAGATACACAACACCGTATGGCGATTGTAAGGCAATTCTTAATGCATTATTTTGTTGATTAATCAATTATCACCGGGAGGTAAAAATTGAGGCAAAATAATAGATGCATGAAGGAGCGGGAGCCACCATGTTATATAATTATCCTAGATCGACAATCCGAGAGAATAAAATATAAGAATAAGATTTGATGAAGATTAAATCAATGTTAAGGGAAATTCGACTCTAGAACGAGCTTTATCCATAACATTCTCTCTTTTAATTTAAAGTGTTATTTAGATTTATTTGTGTCAATTGTTTTTGTTTTGTTTTTAATTTAATTTTTCTTATTTAATTTGTGAAAATTCATCTCTCTGTGGGACGATATTCGAAACTTATCATTATATTACTTGCTTTGACTATGTACACTTGCACATCATTAAAATAATTCGAACACTATAGTTGCTTGAGTCCTCTCGCAAGACAAACTCTTAGGGTCATTGCAAACTATAGAGGCTGACATGGAATGTCCTCAACGGGAAAAATCTAAGCTCACCCCTAAGGATCTACTCGGTTGTGGTAAAGGATCTACTCGGTCGTTGCAAACATCTACCCATGTCTTCCAAATTACATCAATGTTATATGTCAACTCAGAGCACTCTCCTCTAGATCCTGCGGCTATACTATGATGTGCTGCGAGTCCTGCTAGCATACTGTGGATTCTAATACCAAATAATAGTATATTCTAATGAACTATATGGCTCATTGTCGCTAGTCTAGGTCAAACACTCAGGTGTCCCTATAAGGGAAGTTGGACTGCTCACTAGGTCATAGCTAAATGAGTCCCAAGTCTAGTATCACACTCTATTCAATAACGATAAAATGATAGCTGCTATGCCTCTACTACATATTATGACTCTTGTAACTATCTATATGATCACTAACTGCTGTGGAATAGACTCTTTGTGATGGAATGATGGTGAGAACACCTGCACATGTAAAGCGCGTCCGAAGGAGTATGAAGGCTTACTCTACATGGAACTATGAAGTCTGAATCGTCTACTCATCTTAACCATTTGGAAAAAGAAAAGAGGACTAATACATATCTGAAACGGCAAGTTTAAAAAAGACTCAACTCGGTCTTCTGTCTACCTCATATGGTAAGTGAATGTATCTCTAGTGAAAAACTGATCACAATGCCCTATGACTCTAACTAGTATGTATCTCATCCTAACGTAGTCTCACGTCAAGTTTTCTAGGAGAGTACACTGATATGTGAATTATCTTGCTAGGTATGTACATCACTCTATCTGTGGTGGTGTCAAAGTAATCTATAAAGTCATCATGGTAACAAAACTCTGTATTGGGTACTGGGTGGCTCAAAAATATGAGTTGGTCAATGGATGTGTCTCTAAGATCATCATGATTGGGCTATGCCATAAGTGACCAGTCTATCTAACAACCAATTAATGACGAGTCTAAGAGATGTCTCCTAAGTGGCTCTAGTTCGTTCAACTAGCAGTGGGCATGTGTTTCTCGATACCGTACTAGTCACACACTTCTAAACGGATGGGGTTCAAATGACCCAAAGAACCACTATCTCTCCTCGAGTCTACAGGGACTCATAATAAGGTTTGACACACGTCTCATCCGCTCTTTAGTGGTG
>JAVDBV010088338.1:0-12022 GCA_032619315.1 Piper longum | reverse complement strand
CCCCCCCTTCGTCCATCTGATACTTCAATGGTTGCTACATTTACTGCTCTTTTAATTCTTCATATGCATAACATGGGCAGCGTACTTATCTCAAAATAAGCCATTTCTTTTGCTTGCATATGATTTTTGAAATTGAAATAGCTTGTAGATGCATTGTCTTAGATTTATACCATTTGTTGGTGTGGCGTGCTATATATATCTAGTTACTGTGATTTGTTTTATCCGATTGAAGCTTTTGTTGCCAAAAACATATGCTTCAAACTATGAGGACATACTTCATGTTTTTAGGAATGAATATGTGGAAATCCATGGTTTTTTTGTAAATAATTATACTCTTCTATGAAGCTTCTTTCTTTGCCAAATGTGTTTTGATTCATGTCTGTTGTGTATTTTATCCCGTTCATTGTGAAAATTATAGGGGAAGATAACATTCAACAAAATAAGAAGCTGCAGATGGATGCCCAGGATCATAAGATTGTTGAAAAGATAGAGTTATTGAAGGCAAGAGTAGCCCGTAATGTAGCATCCATTCCAACTGTTTTGAAAAGGGTGAATGAATGCCTATTGGCTGTTGACGAGCTTGAAAGATACGAGCTGAATGTTCATCCTAGTTTTAGAAGGAGAAGACTATAGTGCTTACTTTTAATATAATTCGGTGTCTTTCCCAGGTCTGAGTGTAGTCCTTAATGCTGCCATAGGTTAGTGTGGGTATGTAAAAATGTAAGCTTGTAGAAGTTTGTTGTTTGGTCTGAGAACAAGCTTTACTTGTCCAAATTGATTTTTGCTTAGAGTGCAATGTAGCTCTTAATGGTCACAGCAGAAAAATTGAATGTTTATTTCGAATGGAAAGAGTGAATTTTATGTTAAAGCTTGTTGCTGCATGGATATTTCTAAATACTTGAACGATATTTCTTTGGCCACAGCGATTATCAATAATTTGCCTGTTTTAGCTTGTATTATTTGTTTCATTCATCTCCTAAAATAAATTTTTGTGAATAAATTTAAACGGAAGATAATGTTGTGAATCTAAGCGTAACCAAATACTTTGAAAATCGATTTGGCTTAAGACAAGGTCTTTGGGTCAGAGTTCGGTAACCTTGATTGGGCTGGGGTGGAAGAGGTTTATTTTGTGATTGTAAGCTGGTATTGGATTTCCAAATTGATAATTTTATGGGAAAAAAATTAAATGCAAATCCCGATGCAATTATCTTTGTATAATATGTCAATACATTATCATTTATTCACAGTTCAATTCATTTGAACAAAACACGCCTTGTAAATAGTTAACACAAGACACACCACTTGTCCAACTTAAAAGTTACTTTATATTATACAAATTAGAATTTTTTACAGTTAGGTAACATCGGTTCATAAATCTTGCGCGGTTGTACTGTTCCCTTATTGAATGAAGGCATATAATTAAAGTCCAAAAAACAGAGATTTGATGATGCCCAAGAATGCCACTGAATTGCCAAATAAAAGGCGTAGCCGCCATGAATTTGAAAAAAAAAATATTTAGTTTCTAACATACTTCACTGTTAATAAAGATACAGAAAATGCATTTGGTTTGCACATATCAATGCAAAAAGAGAAAATATATATATGGGAGCTCTGTACTGTTTCAGAGTTTTGCTCGGGGACTTTGAAGGGGATCTTTAACTTTTCGGAGAACATCCTCTTGAGACTGATATCACTAACTGCAGTTTAGTAAAGTAAAACATCAATTTCACATTCGATACTTGATACAAAACTACAATAAGGTGGTGTAAATTATGCACGCACCTCTCCTTTCCGGTTAAACATTCTACCAATTCAAAATCCTCGAGCATTACTGGTGGTAGGCTATGTGTCTGGAGAATTACATTATCACATGCATTAAGAATTTCCCACTCACGACGTGAAAACCAAAATTATCCAATGTAGAAATTACTGAAATAATCATTTCACCAGACAAAATGCAATTTCTCTAAGATAAAGAATTTATATCACCCTCACAACAAATCAAACCCTACGGTAAAGTCAGGAAAATTAAACTTCATTAATATTATTTCTGAAAATGCATATTCTTCTGGAGTAAAAGTCAGCCGAACAGAATATAAACAGTCACATTGCCTTCCCCTTCCTAAGTCAGAGTATTTTATTCATATGCAATTCGAATTTATGCCTTACAAACCCCAGCTAAGTTTTTTTTTTTTAAAAAAAAAGGCAAGAAATAGAATGTACCTAGCAAGATGAGGATCATAAAGAGACTTTTCCCGCAGCTCTTCCATTGTTAGAAGCTGAAATGGCAGAAATGAGTTGATATTCAACAATAAAATTTGAAGAAAGAATTTACATACTGCCATCATAAATTCTAAAATCATCTGCTGCATAAGTAGAACTTCGATTGGCCTAATTAATCACATTAATAAGTACATAAAACAGAACTCTGGTAAAAGGATGAAAGCACCATCTCTGGAGCAGGCACAGAAGGCATCTTAACATCTTGATGCTCAAATCCTTCTTCTTCTTTCTACAGATAAAACATACCAAAATAATGTGTCCACAAACTTAGCTACTTATTTGTTTTTTTCATCTCATAAATCGTTAAATTTTCATATTTGCAAACATCTAAAGTTGTATTTTTAACCAAGAATCCAAATAAAATGCTAGGAAATTAGTGAAATGCATATAAAGCAAGGTCAAAATCTTAAATGCTACACAGACAACCCGAAAGTTATATACAAAATGAAAAGAAGTACATGTCAACAAAACCTGAAAAGCTGCAAGCAAAGTAAATCTAAGAAGTCCTTTTTGGATGGCATCTACTTGGCGTGTTGCAAAGCTTTTTCCATCACGTGAATGACAAACTTTGTAAATAATTGGATCTGAACACAAGAAAAAATCAAGGACCTATTGACAAAATCAATGTTACAAATTATATTCATTTTATTACATGCATTTTCACCCAAAAATTTATTTTCAATCCCTATCAAAAGTGTTAAAATAACAAAATAAGTTTACTAATAATAGTTACAAAATTAAAAATCATGTTGACAAGTAAAATAATATGGCTGCCAAGACCAGCGAAGACTGTGACAATACAGCAAATCTTCTCCAAAGAATACCAACGTGATTTCAACTTATCCCATATTTCCTAACCATATCCATGTTTAATGCCGACGTCTTGCATTGCACTGTTAGGAAAAATATTGTTTAAGGTTTGATACATAAAGTAATTGCTTCATAATGTGGAACAGAAACTAACTGGTAAGGTCAGCAGCAAGAAGGATATACCCACGTAGGCTGTGAACAAGTTTCACGCAGCCCACAGTTTTAGATGCTACTGCTAGTGCCAGGAAATAACAGATTATTATTAAGTTTAGGAAAGCTTTTTGTTGGTAGAGGAACATCACTGCACTAAGGAAGTAATACATTAATTTCAATAAAATTATATTATATTTCACGTTAGATCAAATTTAATTCCTTCTTATGCTTGTTTTGATCGAGTACAAATAATTTCAGCATGTAGCTGAAACCACGTAAGATTTTTATCAAATAATCTGGAACATAATTTGACATATGATGATCTATCTCAACCTATTGGAAGCCCTTCACCTTGCATCCTAGCTTAATGTATGATATTCTATATCTAGCTAAACAGAAAGTTGACATGCCTGACCAATGAGCTGACCACCGAATACTAGCGCAAATGTGGGTGTACCTGGCAAAGTAGACCCACGAAACACATCTACTGGAGTGAAAGTGGTTACACATAAAGTCTACAGCACTTGATTAGAAGATGAAGGCAGTAAAACCATTAGTAAAGTTCAGAATACCTGATTTCATTCACCCACACATTAGAACTAAAGACAAATAAAAAATAAATCGTTTCAAAATGATAGGAGATTTGAACCGTACTTCTACATGTTCCAAGCACAGTACATTCTCCACAGCTGAGTGGGTTCCATTTCTGTCATCTTTATTCCAGATTGACTTTGTTTGGAAAAAATTGTGATGCTCATAGCGCAGCATCAAGCAGTCCAGCTGTCAGATATGAGTACACAAAGGCTTCAGAAACTCCTAATTAAAACAACTAAAATTTTTCAAGAAAAATACCTGAAAATCCAGCATACAGAAAACAATAAAAAATAAATGGAACCTTACTCAATGCGACCACATTTGCTCAGTGGGCAGAATCACCAGTACCTACATGAAAATGCAGCTGATTTGCATCAAGCATCACTGATGATACCAATTTTCAGGTCAATTGATACAAAATACCTGATCTTTCATTACCCTAAGACTTAAAAAAAAAAACCACGACTCTAGCTCTGCAATTGTTTAATTGCATAATTTCTTGCTTCCATGAGTACAAATCATTACCATTTTCATCATTATCTTCCACCTAATGCTTAATGATTGAGATAGGATAAAGTCACAGAAAAGAATCTGTTTAACTAATCCAGTCAATCATAAGCCATATCAACTTTCCAGAGCATTAAATGCTTTGCAAAACTTACTCGACTCTGTCTACGTTCAAGAATATAATCAGACTTAAAATCATCATCTATGAGGACAACAATAAATTCTATTTTTACATATTTACAATGATGTTACAAAAAATCTGAAGATAATGCAAATAAATAACTCTAAACTTGAACCAAAAATTAGCACCATAGCTCTAATGGATGATACTTGCATAAGCACAACAAGACAAACATCATTCAAATTATAACATTATCGAGAGTGGAGCAATTGCAATAGGAAATGCATAAAAAAATGATACTTGATAATGCTGGAAATATTACCATAGCCAAAGCAGTCATATTTTTTCATAACGACCACTGTCCGGTTTTCCTTAGCATTGTCAAATCCACATACCTCGGCCTGCAATATGCAAAATCAAACACCATTCAGGGCAAAACCTTAACTAAAAAAATCTGTCTTCCAGGCTAAACATTGGTAATTTCGTAGCTAAAAAATTAGATGTCATGGACAAATAAAGTAATTATACACGGATGACCCATGTAGGAAGATAATATGGTCAGAAATAATTCAGAGTTCTATGAATGTAAAAATTTTAACAATTGTCGATGCTAACAGACAAAATGGGAATCATTTGTCTGACCCCCTAATTTGTGAATAGATCATAAAATTAGCACTCCCTACCTCACTCATGACACCTGCAATTAGTCTGCTGTACACGAGTTCAGTAAACTTCACATGACAAAGCAAACAAAAAAAATGGATTCCCTCAGATGGTAAAGCACATATATTCTTTAGATGAACACCCACTGAGAATATGTAGCATTGTAATCCAAAATTTCACATATAAACTGTAAGAAAACTAAAATCCCTATGAGCTAGAATATTCTCGAAATAAAGATCTTATATAGCTCATTTGGCAAACTGTACATATCAACCAAATATGAACCAACACTTCGACTTATAAGGATGCAGAATGATTTAGCATAAAGAGGTGTTAAAGATAACTAAACAGAATACCTCGCCCTCTAGAATGAAGTATACACCATCATTGTGCTCTCCTTCTCTCACAACATAATCACCTTTACCTAAAATATCCAACACCAGTATATTATTAAAAACTATGGTGTACCTCAAGCAAAACAAACGTCGAAAGTAAGATCCATTAAAATCCTGCACTCATGTGACATTATTTGACACAATTAAACGAAATAGTAGACATTAACAAAGTTAATGACGGATTCTGTTTCGTCTTATATGCATTCCCTAGTTGAAACCAAGCTCATTCCTATGAAATAACTGCGTGGTAGCAAAAAAGGAAAAAGCGTGCGTATCGGAATAATTAAAATCTAATAAAGAACAAAACGTTTGAGACGTCAAATCTGACTACGGACATTGTATGGTCAGAATCTTCAACGTTTGACGCAGGACAAATCACCATAACTGAATAGATGGATAACAAAATATTATGACCGGAAGCATTAATTTGGAATCAAAATGTATAAGTTATTAACCCGAATTCACTTGCTCGCTACAATCGAGAGTTGAAATTTTAATCAAATTCCAAAAATAGACCGATTTCCGCACTTTTCAGACTTTCTTGTTCCCCAAAATCATCTGAAAAATTAAGAAGAAAACAAAGAGGAACTCACCGTAAGTTCTTAACGCAAGGACATCCGCAATTCGCAAGAGAGACGAGGTAGGCAATCTCTGCGCAAGAGAAACATGCCCCAGGAAGCTCGTAACTGGTACATCAATCGTCACCGGCAAAAACAGCTTTCTTTTAATAATCATGACAACGACCAAGAGTACGATTCCTTCGTAATGAAAACCGAAAAACACAACAAAACAAAAGCTTCGCATTGCTGACCTGCTTCCCGATCCATGATGATGATACTTGATCGTGCCCAAGAAGGAGCTCTCTCGAGGAAATTAGAAAGTGAAGCGACTGTTAATGGAACTTGTGGTCGGTGTATCTCTCTTCCACTGGATGTCTGTTTCAAACCGTCAACGTCTGGTAGAAACACCATTCCACGATCGGCTTCGACATGGACAAAGTCATTTGTCAGTAACCCGACAAGAAGATCTCGATTCTTTTTGACTTTTCAGCGGTCCAACATGTCCCACCTCGGCTTAAAAAAAAAAAGAAAAAAAGAGAAAAACATTTATATGAGGAGGGGAAGTTTTGGTAAGATCGGTAGTTGGTTTAATCATCATTTATGTCCGCTACTTAACTTCCGGTAAAAATTCGGCTATTATCGTTAAATTCTTCGGTCAAATCGGTGAGCTAAAATTTAGTCATCTTATATTTATTATATTAAAAAATAATGTCTCATTTATATATTATTATGTTTTTTTATTTTTTAATCTCTCATGTCAATTAACATAAATTTTTAAAAAAAATTAAAATATTTAAATAAATAAACATTATGTTACCATAAAAGTTAAAAAATTAAGGTCAATGTATATTTAATTTAATAATTTTCAATTATAATTTGATAATTAATTTTAAAAATATTATTAATTTATAATTTTTGTTGATTGCTTGATCAATTATTAGGTTAAATAAAGAAATGTCTATATTTGTTGTGTTTTTATTCGACATAATCAATCAGTCAACTTCAATTACAAATACTCTAAATATCTAATGTTGGTCAACCATGGTCGTCCATGTCTGAGCTTTTTACATACCAGGCACATAAAGTGTCTCATTTGCCATATCGGAGACAAAGTACAAATTAATTTCAGAGTGGAGACTTTTAGGCTATTTTGGCCTTATTTGCCCCTAGGCCTAGATTTAGGGGTTAGAGGTGTTGGGCTTTATAAATAACTCAATCTTGTTCAAGGTTTTAATTATTTTTTAAATGAACCATATACAAGGAAACCTACACGTCCTTGGTCAAGCAGACAACGTGGCAAGACAAGGGAGAAAGGACGTAAGAAAATGGGATGTGATGGTATGCTATGTGAAGGACGTCTCGAGTTGTGAACTTTGAATTTTAAGGAAGCTAGAGTGCACAATGTTTAAGTTATAGATGGTTTTATGAATTTAGATTGAAGTGAGACATAGTGGAAGTGGTTGACACATTTGCGGGTTATCTAAAATGGCGAAGTGTGGATGACCGCCATGATATTACATTCTCCGACACTTGGAGTTTTTTTTCATATATTTGACATATTAATTTGAAATCTAAACAAAATAGAGTGTACACGTATAGTAGTGGTTGACAAGTGTAAGGGTCATCCAAATTAACAAAGTGTGGGTGTGTACATCGTTGCATTACACTCTTAAGCACTTAGAAAATATTTTTTTTGTTTGATACATTATTTTGAAATCTGAACAAAATGGGACATACACATGTAGTAGTGATTGATACATGTGAGGGTCATCCAAATTGACAAAGTGTAGACATACACTTTTGTGGTACACTCTCTAACACTTGGAAAATATTTTTTTTATTTGGTACGTTTATTTTGAAATATTAACAAAATGGGATATACATATGCATTAGTAGTCGACACATCTGATGATTGTCCCATATTACAAAGCATTGATGCACGCTCTGAGACTACACTCTTCAATGCTCTTTAAAAGTTATAGTAGTTAACATGCTAATAATTTTGACACGAATAAGTACATATGAACTCAATTTAATTAACATATGAATTAAATGTAAATAGTAAACCATATACATATTGAGCATGCTCATATGGAAGCGGTCAAACGCTTAGGAGTTGTCTTATTTCATATTATAAATTGAATTTCAATATGTACTTAGTTTACGCTTTACGCTTTTTTTATGTTACTAAAATAGTGTTCAAATGTACTTTTCATGTAAAAATTATTAACATGTTAACTATTTTGACTTTTTAAAGCCAAAGTTGTTCATTAGTTACTTAGGGACAGTAAGGATCACCGTGTACATTCCTTGCCTTCACAGCTACAAATATCCCCTAGACGTGTCGACCGCTTCCGTATAGGTATGCACAAATTTTTTCAAATAAGTTAAGTGTGAGACAATGTATGATCACCATGTGCATCTTTTGCCTGCACAGTTCCAAACATCCCATAGACGTCTTGACTATGTCCCTTTTTTTTAAAAAAAAGGCTAAGTATGAGATAATGTAATGTCACCATATGTGTCTCCCCCTTCATAGCTCCATATAACTCCACATGTGTCGACCACTTCCATATGCATATATTTCACTTCTTTCAAATAGGCTAAGTGTAGAACAATGAAGGACACACACGTTGACACGATGTTGTCCCACACTTAGCCTATTTGAAAGAAGTATGATGTATGCATATGGAAGGGGTCGACTTTCATAGCTCTGGACAACCCCTAGACATGTTGACTTCTTTTATATGTATGCATCCTATTTTATTCACTGTGTACATCCAACCTTCAGAGCTTCAGATAACCCTTATATGTGTTGACCTCTTTTGTGTGTGTACGTTCCACTTTACTTAAAAATGACTAAGGATGGGATATTATAATGACACCGTGTCCATACCACCTTCATAGCTCTGGACAACCCCTATATGTCTCGACCTCTTATATATGTGGACGACCTATTTTATTTAAAAATAGATAATTGTGGGACATTGTAATATCACCGTGTGCATCCAACTTTCACATCTCTAAACAACCCTATATATATATATCGGCCTCTTTTATACGTGTATATCCCATTTTATTCAAAAATGGTTATGGGTGGGATATTTAGTGTTACTGTGTGTGTCCCATCTTCATAGCTTCAAACAACCCCCATACGTGTTGATCATTTTTTTATGTATATGTCACACTTCATTTAAAAATGGTTAAGTGTGAGACATTGTATTGTCTCCTTGTGTGTATCACCTTCATAGCTTGAGACAACAACTATACGTGTCGACCTCTTATATATGCATACATCCTACTTTATTTAAAAACGGCTAAGTATGGGATATTTTAGTATCACTATGTGCGTCCCACCTTTACAGCTCCGAACAACCTCATACATGTTGACCTCTTTTATATACATACGTTTTACTTTATTTAAAAATAGCTAAATGTGGAGCATTGTAATATTACTGTGTGCATCCCATATTTATAGCTCCAAACAACCCCTATATGTGTCAACCTCTTCTACATGTATACGTCTCACTTTATTTAAAAACGTTTAAGAAAAGAGATGATGATGACGATGATACAATGTATAGTATTATATCGTCTCAGTATTATTGAGAATCACTTAATTGCAAAGAAATTTATTTTCCACAAATAATTTGTCAACGAAACCAGCGCAGCTCATAAACATGAACTTTGAATTATATGTTTAAAACTACAAGCCAACATAAATTGGAGACCACATATATAAGTAAATAACTCTTATTAATTAATCAGACAATCGAGAATAACTAATAAAACAACTGAAGGCAAGCATAAGCCTCACATCAAGTCTTTTTACTATGGTTATACTAATTAAAGAAAAAGTCTCATACTCGTATAGTAGTAAAAATGGAGTATTTAAAATTGGAGATTTTGGTGGCCACATGGAGGCAGATTGTAACTACCCGATCTAAAATGCAACGTAATAGGCCTAAGTTATTTTTTTAAAATAGTTAACCGAAGTTAAAGATCTATAGTTCATTCCTACTTATAAAAACAAGATCTTCTCCTAGTAGGTATTGAATGCGGGACTAAGTTCAGGGATCTCATGATCTACCTATCGTCCCCAAAATTCCTACACTTGACCCGTTGCTAGCCCCAAACCACGACCTTCTATGGCCTGTGTAGCCAACTTCCGTAGTCCAGCCCATTATCTAACATGAAACCAGGTTTGCTTTGATACCATTTGCAACGATCCGACCTAAAGTGCCTAGGTTATTTTTTTAAAAGATCTGTAGTTCATTCCTACTTATAAACAAGATCTTCTTCTAGTTGGTATTAGATATGAGACTAAGTTGAGGGATTTCACATTATGATTAGAGTATTAATATTTTCATGCATTTATTATTTATCTATATATTCATAAGTGTATTTATTTACTTATTTATTATTTGTTTATTAGTTATTTCCTTTATTATATCTCAAATTGTGTGTTGTATTTTAGTTGTAGGTTTATTTAGCAATCTTCTTTATTATAATGTATTGATGATGTGAGCAAACACCACGAGCATGCATCATATAAATATCGATATTTTACTTAGCAGTGGGTTTTGATATAGGTTTTGGAGTCCAAGCACACCATAAATGAGACGTCGCACTTGGAGTTTGGACCACAAGTCCGTTAGGACTCTTCTCAGTTTTACCGCTATAGCCTATTGCTGATTTGATTTCAAGATCACAGGACATGTTAACTGACTGTTTTATTGGACCTTACTTAACACATTCCATTTAGTCGTATTTTACTTCTTTGATTAATAACCCTCGAAGATAAGAACCCTCAAGTATGATGTTGAAAACAAGATCCACTACAAGTTACTTTTGGGCATATTATATAAATCCCTTCTCATGCCTATACATGATTTTTTCAAATTTTCTAGTGAGACACAAGAAAAAATCGACTATTGCACTACACGAGCGGGTGCGTGTTAGTTAAAGCGGATTCTGGATTTGGTGAGCATCTGTTCAATTCTCAAGGGATCATGACGACTCCACCTTTGAGTTCCTCAAATCCAGAGAAGCATGGAAGATTACGAGTACGACAATGTAGTACATGTCTAGACTTGTGGTTTCAAAGGGTACAGAAGGTGCATGCTTAAGAGTAGTCAGCTTATGTACTTAGGGCAAGGAGTGATACAAGGGATATAAAAGACGGAAGGAAAAGGAAAAGAAATTGATACTCCAACATAAGGGATAATTTTTACAATTGTCGAAGCATGAGATGAGTAAGAATGAGATGCTGTTGATTTGAGGATGACGGCTCCTAATTGGCGCCCTTATGAGAGATTCTGTGGAGTATGTAAATATTTTCATTTATCAGGAGAACCAGTTCTCCTGTGCCAGTTTGACTAATAGTTATTTTTGGACAAGTAACACTTGTTACTGACGTTTTCCCTATTATATACGTAGCTTTGGTGATCCTGAGTTGATTTTGGTGGGGGGACAAATAAACGCTACACGCATTGAGCTCAGCACAGTAACTTTCTTTCATTTGTTTATTTATATTTGATGAGTTTTTAACGTGTATTTGACGATGTCTTCTATTTTCTTGACACCAAGAAGGTTACTTCAATCTATATTATTAATCGAGTCTTATAGACTAGCTAACTTAAACATGATTCTACTCGATCGTGATATTTTCGATCTGGTTCTTATGTGAACCAAAATCGGGGTATCACAATATTTATATTAATTTAAATTTTAGAAAGATATTATAATATATAATTTTAATTAAGCATTGTAACAATACTATTTCTCATTTATATTAATCAATATAATTATATTATTATTTTAAAAATAAATAAAATTGATAAAACGGTAGCGGCAGATGCCTTTACCACTATTGTAACACCCCAAATCCGGTTCACCCTCGTGAACCGAACCGGCATGTTACAGGCCCCGGTTAG
>JAVDBV010088336.1:0-13094 GCA_032619315.1 Piper longum | reverse complement strand
TCTCCAGCAGAAACACCCGGTTTTTATAGAATTGAGATAATTCCTCGGTGAGAAATTTCCTCCGGCAATTGTAAAACAGCGTCTACCTCTTCTTCTGGCAATTCTTCCTCCGGCAGTTGTGGAACAAGCGAGACTTCTTCTTTGAGGCATTATATCATCAGCGGATAAGTACGAAGATCTTAGAAAATATCCATATACATATTTTAGAAAATTTTAGAAAATATCCACTTAACCGAATAAATACAAAATTTTAAAAAATATCCACGTGGCCGGATAAATCTGTCCAAACAATAATATCACTTGTCTACTCAAAATATATTTAAAATCATAAATAAATCTTATTATTAACTACATACTAAATGATGGTGGAGGTGGAAGTATTTTGTTTTTTATTTTTATTAAAATAGGGTCTTTTATATAATTGAATGATCTGGATTAAAGTTTGATACAAAAATATTATTTGCCCCCCACTAAGATAGTCTATATATATATATATATTAATAACTTTAGTTGTAATTAGTTATATTTATTTATATATAATATAATAACAACATAGTGTGATAGCTTAAATGGTAAGTCATCACATTAATTAGTTAGAGGTTGTGAGTTCAACCCACATTAGTTGGATGATATTTTTGACTTTGTAATCGAGCTCACAAACATAAAAATAATTGAGTCAATACCAATTTTAACCATTTTTTTTAAAAAGAAACCATGATTTATAATAAAAAAAGATATGTAAATAGTATTTTCTTAGTTCAAAGAAAAAAAGAGACACTGGCCCAATATTTTCAACTAGCTGCTGCATGGCCCTTTTAATCACTTTGTAATTGCTTTTTCCAGCATCGTGTTCGACCAATTAGAAATTGTATAAATAGTAAGAATTATAGCACCAACTAGATCTATCCACCAAAAAATTTATCACCAAGGACCGCAACGGCTAAGCCAACAACATTTGTTATGACATCAAAGTAATGATCCGGCAAACTAGGGAGGGGAGTTTAATAGGATAGTTTAACATCTTTTACTATAGAATCTAATACACACAAAAAGATTATCCACTTCCGTCGCATAGGCACGAACTATCCTGTTCCCTGAAGTTCTACAATAAAGCCAAAGGGCAAGCTTCATAGCTGTAGCAATTAACATGAATGTGTACAACCAAATCAACTACGTAGACGTCAATTATGATGCAGGTTCATCCTTTCACAACAAATTGATAAGAGTACCAAATATGGGGCCTCAAACAATTTTTAATCTTCTACAGAAACCTCAACTAATTATGTCAACAAACAAGAACCATCACAGCAAAGATCATTAATAATTCAACTAGATAGCAAAAATCTTAACCTCAAAAATCTAAGGAGCATCCATTATATCTACAATTAATAACATCCTCAATTAGGAGTCAATATATAGCACAAGCATATACCGAGATTCATCTGTAGGAAGGTGCTTCCAATATCTCCGATCGTCAATCCCCGTAATTAACAATGCCTTCGCTAACAACAACAAACAGATACCATTCATGTTCATCACAAGCTAAATTTCCTGCAACAAGACAAACCAAGCAAACTCTAATCAAGATCGAACCTTTCCCACCCAAGTCACCCCATCGGATTGTCCTCAAACCTTGGTGCCACCGTCAATTGGGTTCCTCCTCGCCAACTGGGCATACACCTACATCGCCCGTCGCCCATCACCCATCGACGGTTGCCAGCCAGCAGCGGCCACAACTCCCAAACCACTGCCACTCCTCCCATTTCCATACCCTAATCAAAGCTCTCGACTTTTCCTTTTATACAAGCTCGGATCAAGTTCGGTTTTTCATTTTTTAAGTAACTCGACTCGAACTCGAAATTATAAAAACCCAACTCGAACTGATTAAAACCCGAACCAATTAAAATCATTAACAAGCCGGTCATGAGTTTTGGAAAACTCAACTCGGCCTGGCCCGTGAACAGCCCTAGTTATGATTGGGCTTGATACCAACGACGAAAGGACCTTGTCTACATTAAATCCTCTTATATGAACCTATGTTAAGCTGATCAGGTTCCACAGGTACATTAATTGAAAATCATGCTTACAATCAAAGGACATGAGTTTTACAAGTGGTGACAGAAAGAAGTGGGGTTCATTGTGTGGTCGATTTGGTTAAAACCAAACTAAACCACTTATCTAGTTAACTAAAGTGATATAATTTAATTAATTAAATATAAACAAAATTACAATCGATAATCAAACCGGCCAAATCGAACTAATTTAATTTGGTTTGGTTTTAACCGAACACCAACCAAACTAACGAAAATGACAAATATTAGTGGTCATTCTTTGATGATTACTCTAATTATTTTAAAATTTTGTTCTTGAAATAAAAAAATTGTTAACATACATTTGAAGAATAATTACAAGCTTATCACAAAAAATTACATAAATAAAGCTCTAACTTAGGACATTTAACTTGGGGCATTGTATAAAAAAAAGTTTTAATCTCTCACATGTATTGACAAAGCATGTTCAATGGTTGAACTAAAGCAACGATTTTTTAAATCTTTGTTGTATATCATGATGACTAAAAGTCTAGAAAGGCATAGTTAATGTGAAGAAAAAAAGTGATACAAATATGATTCTTTCTATTTATTTTTATTGGTACATTTGCTTTGATTTGCTTCGACCAAAAATCGACCAAACTAGTGCTGTCTTTTTGTTTCAACCAAACCGAATAACACTTCAATAAACTCCTGAAATAGGTTTGGTTTAGTCAGTTAACGAAACTGTGCTCAGCTCTACACAAAAGAATCTTGAAATCATCAATGATCCACATGCTTTCCAATGTGAAAAATCTTGGTTAAGTGTTGTAAAAATGGGAAAAACACGTATACACACAAACACACTTTCCTCAACTTTTATGACATTTTCCGAAGTCCGGACAAGAAATCAACCTTACATTAAAATACGAACTACAGCAAGACCAACAGCAGATATTGAGACAACAGTACCTATGCAGTACTTAATGACATCATACTTGGCCGCTTCCACTTGAGCCCATGAATGAATTTCCTACATTCACATAGCAAACTGAATTCCTCAAAGACTTTCACCTAGCAATTAAACTAATCTATGGATATCACATCATATTTAAATATATGAATAACTATCATATTGATATCTTACACCGTCCAGCTTGTTCGCCAGATTTGACGTTTCTGCACTTTGATTCGCCAGTTCATCGCGTATACGCCTGTTATAAATATTACAGGTATTTTAAGCCGTGCATAGTCATATGTATCCATCTCTGGACATCCTTGCCCTTCAGTTCAATGAAAACTTCTCTACTTGCTGAAAAAATAAAGGAATTTCCATTCCATTCAAAGGAAAAACTGTTAATAGATATAACCGTGCAGCACCTATCAAAAATACAAACACCACGAGCACCAAACGATTTTCAGAAATTCCACTACTAATCTTAGCAGCAGAATCTGCCCTAAAATCATGATTTATCACAATGGGCTTAGGCACCTTAAAAACAAACCAAATACAGTACAGTTGGATTAGATGGCATGTGAATAGTGCCAAAGATAACTAGCAAAGTATATAGAAAAGCTCTTACCCTCTCTCGAGGTTAAAATCCAATCGCTGCCCAGCCGTCACTTTGTCCACCTCATACCTTTGTCAATTATGAGGAGAACAAGTAAAAATATGTCACACTGACATGAAAAACTTCAGAAGGTTACATGAACTCTAGTTATCAACCGTAATTCACTACGCATTTTTTCAATATCATTCCGAAGTTTCTCTGTCTCACGTTGCAAAGAGAAAAATGATGTTCCTGCAACATTGCCATTCTGTGAGCAAATCAAAGTGAAACACAAGCATATAACATAATCATAGAAACCAAAAAGACGTTAAATGACTGGTCAATTTGGCTAAAACAGTATTAAAAAAAAGTCTAGACAGCTAAGGAAATAAAGCACAAAGAGGTCACCATCAACAATAGATAATGAAAATTGTTCAAACGATGGGATAGATTTGAATAGAGTGAAACTTTATTTAATGCATGAATATATAATTTATACAATGACGGGTACATCGGTAAAGAAGACAACAACACATGCTCAAGTTGCAAAAGGAAAAAAGGACGACGAGGGAAATCAGAGTAGCATTAACGTGGATGAATCAATTGGAACAGTTGGATAAAAGAAAAGTAGTTTCTTAAACAAGCAGGAAGACAAATAAAAGGAAATATGAGGACGAGACTTAGGTGAAGATGGATGTCCAAGTACAAAATAAAGAAGTTTATGTGGTCGAATCATTAACAGGATGGAGGCAAATGTAAGAGATAGTAATGCACTTTGGAGTAAGCATGAAAATGGCTATGGGATTGGGGAGGAAAGTGGCTTATAAATAAGCCACAAATATTCACATTCACACAAATAAAGAGATACTCTACTGAGATAATAAGCCCTGTATTCATTATTCAAAGGTTTTGTCTACACTGTCTTGATCAACCTCCCACCATACCATTCCAAGAAACACAAAAAGAAGGATAGATCCTGAATTAATTTCCATGCCACATTCTCTTTAGTTTCGCCAATGGTCGAACCCTATAAGTGATCTTCACTGCTTGCAGGTGAGAAGATCAGCTAAAAAAAACTAGTGAATGAAAGATTCTGATAAGAACATATCATCTTACAAATTCTTGCAATTGAAATTCAATAATTGCATAAAAGACCAGTAATCGTCTAATAAAATGAAAGTAAGATCAAACAACCTGTTCCACAATGTGCTTTATATAAAAGTAAGAGTCAGTAATGTATTTTTCTAAAATCAACTATCAATGACCAAGATAACAAGTGGAAACACACCAAGAAGGCATAGTAAATGGATGTGGTCCTCATGTACAACCAATTTATCAGGAGAAAAGAAATCAAGGTATAGCATTAGTATGAAAGAACTGCCAAAATAGTACATGCACATAATAAATTATTTTTTAAAAAAGAAAAAGAAAACCCCAGCCCACCTCATCTCACTTGATAAAAAATTCAACAGGCCACGAATCAATTAGGCCAGTCTCACAGTTATGTTGAAATGCAGGGCATCAAATAATGCTGAAACTAGTCATTTCAATCCCGAAAAAAGTGATAGGTTCCGCAAACAATTTTATATGAACAGTACTCAAAGTAAATAAACCATTTTTTTCATGTACAATCTCACCTGAGAACCCTGAAATTCTGACTTGAACTTTGAAAGATTTGGCATATTGAATCATTTCGGTCTGTCAGTAAACCCCCACGCACCCGCCCTCCCCCCCCCCCCAAAATAAAATATAAAAAAATGAATTAAACTGACAGCACATATAAACTAGGCAAGAGGTGACAATAATGATAATTAATCAAGGATTGTAGACAACAGACCTTTTGCATCTCGGCCTTGGATACAAAAGATTCGGCAATATTTTCCAGGCTATCATTCAACACTTCCGTAATAGCGGCGGTAATCGCCTCTGCCTGCTTAGAGGGCACACCTCGGGACTCCAGATGCCGCACCTACAACATCGTCTATGCTGAGAAGAATTTGATTTCATTGCAAGAGAAAATCAATTACAGCAATCGAGGGTTTTATAATTACATGACTTGAGCAACAAGTCTCTCAACATTCCTAATTTTAAACCAACAGACAATTACATAAGTACCCTCAACATCATCCTTACACATTAACATCCCCCCTCAAGCGAGACAGAGGAACAATGTCGAGCTTGAACAAGTTGGTAAAGAAAGGATGGACCAGCAAGGCTTTGGTAAACATATCAGCCAACTGGTCTGAGGAGGAGACATGTTGAGTTTGTAATTTGTGCAAAGCAACCTACTCCCTAACATAATGATAATCATCTTCGATGTGTTTGGAGCGAGCATGAAAAATAGGATTCACAGTTAACTATAAGGCACTAAGATTATCACAAAATAAAATTGGACAAGACGATTATGAGATATGAAGATCAGTGAGAAGATAGGACAACCAAGTAATCTCAGCAAGCAGTAATAGCCATAACACGATATTCTGCTTCAGTGCTACTGCGAGAAACAATTGGTTGTTTCTTGGCAGACCAGGAGATGCAATTTGCACCAAGAAAGGTACAAAAACCAGTGTTTGACCTCCGTGTTTGAGCACAACTAGCCCAATCAGAATCAGAATAGGCACGAAGAGAGAAATCAGTGTGAGAGGATAAAAAATGACCATGATCAGTGGTGCCTTTGACATATCAGAGAATCATCTTTACTTGGGAAAAATGGAAATTAGTTGGTTGTTGCATATGTTGACATTCAGAATTGATAGCAAAGGAGATGTCAAGTCGAGTAAAAGTAAGGTATTGGAGAGAGGAAACAAACTGCCTATACAAAGTGGGATCATGAAAAGGAGGAGAATTGTCCGGTGGTTGGAGCTTATAGACAATTGGAGTTGAGATAGGTTTGGCATCAAGAAGACCTGCCTTCTTTAAAATGGAGATAGCATATCGTTGTTGAGACAATAAAGGACCATTAGACAAAGATTGAACTTGAATCCCAAGAAAGTAGTGGGCATGACCAAGATTTTTTATTGCAAATACAATGTTCAATTCCTGCAAAAATCTATCAAGTAGAGGAGAAGAATTCCCTGTGATTAACATATCATCTACATACAGAAGTAAAACAACCAAATCTCCGTCCTTGTTAAGAACAAACAAAGAAAGATCAGCAATGCTATAATGAAACCCTTGTGAGAATAAGAAGGAACTGAATTTATCAAACCAAGCACGTGGTGCTTGTTTCAAGTCATACAGGCTTTATTTAGCTTGTAAACATATGTTGGATGAACTGAGTGCTTACATCCTGATGGTTGAGAAACATAAATAGTTTCCTGAAGCTCGTCATGCAAAAAGGCATTTTTAACATCGAATTGACAAATGTTCCATTTCTTAATTGCAACAAGAACAAGAACGGTGCAAACGGTTGCTGGTTTAACAACAGGTGAAAAGGTTTCACAAAAATTTACTCCATACTGATTGAAACCTTTTGCAATAAGACGTGCTTTAAATCAATCAATTGTATCATCAGCATTGTATTTGACAAGAAAAACCCATTTTATGCCTATAAAATTCATGTCTAAGAATTTAGGAACTAACTCCCATGTTTGATTTTCCTCTAAAGCCTGAAGTTCTTCTTTCATAAACTGAAGCCAATCAGAATGATCAAGAGTTTCTTTGATAGTATGAGGTTCAAGTACAATTGCATCAGGTTTAATTGTAACCATCAATGTATATTTTGGATTAAGTTTAACAACACCTAATTGAGACCTGGTGACTATGGAATAACGAGATTTGACATGAAGCACTAAATGATCATGACTAGTATTAGGGGAAGAAGGAAGAGAAGAAAAACAAAAACGGGTAGGAACTGACAATGGAGAAGAATCAGGATGTAGCAAATCAAGAGATGACTGTGGAGACGGAGATGGGATGACAGTACTAGGAGGACGAGGATCTGAGTGAGTAATTGTGAAAGGAATCAAGTCCATGTAAGTTGAAATGTTTGAGCTAGGTTGAATACAACGAGCATCCTTTTGCAGAGAAACAAATTTGTAAGGAAAAGTTTGTTCATCAAAGAGAACATCTCGAGAGGTAAAAAACTTCTTAGAAGGAATATGATAACAAAGGTAGCCTTTGAAGTGAGATCTATAGCCAAGAAAAACACAAGGCAGAGAACATGGCAAAAACTTGTGAACATTTTGAGACCTTAAACAAGGATAACAGGAACATCCGAAAACTTTGAACAATGAGTAGTTAGGTTGTTGTTTTAACAGAGCAAAATAAGGAGAAATGTTTTATTTTAAAACAGATGAAGGTCTTCTATTCATAAGGTAAATTGTTGTGGATAAACTTTGTGTCCAAAAATGAGATAGAACATGACTATGAAGCATTAAGGACAGACCAACTTCCACAATTTTACGATGCTTTCTTTCAGCCCTACCATTCTGTTGAGGTGTATGTGGACAAGAGACTTGATGAATTATACCATGAGATGAACAATAAGATTGTATTTTGGCAGGCCTGAATTCACCACCACCATCAGATTGTAAACACTTAATATGTGTAGAAAATTATCGTTGAACATACATATCAAAAGCTAGAAAAACAGAATAGAAATCTGACTTATTACGTAAAGGATAGAACCATGTAAACCTTGTATAATCATCAACAAATATGACATAGTATCGAAAATTGTCAATAGAAACAATAGGAGCTGGACCCCAAAGATCACAATGTACTTTATCCAAAGGATTAGAGCAACAAGTTGGACTGTTTAAGAAGGGTAGTCGAGTAGACTTTGCTAATTGACAACTAGAACATATAGAAAAAGATTCATGTGCATTCTCAAAGTCTATTAAAAGTTGGTTTTTGAGAGTCAAAAGTGCATCAACAGAACAATGCCCCAACATAGAATGCTAGAAAGACAAAGTCGGGTTTTGAAGTTTGTTGGAACAATAGCCAAAATGTTGCAACTGATTAATCTTGTAGAGACCACCAACTTTAGATCCTTCAAGAATCACTCGTCCACTTCCTCTGTTAATAACAGTAAAACCAGTAAGAGTAAATTGAAAAACACAATTGAAGTCAGTTGTAAACTGGCTGATTGATAATAAGTTTTCCTTCAAATCAGGAACATGCAGAACATTCATTAAGGTAATGGATCAAGAAGAAGTGGTTAGAGTAATATTTCCAATATTCTGAATATAAAGCTTGTTTTCATTTCCAATTAAAACCATTTCAAGGCCAGGATAAGTAGTATAAGTATCGAATATATCCAGAAAAGGAGTCATATGAGATGACACACCTGAATTAGGAAGCCATTGAGTAACATCATCAGTTTTAATTTGAAGAGCACTAAGTGCTTGCTGAGCAGCTTTGGAATCAGGCTGAAGAGATGGTACTCGAAATTCCTTGTTGAATCTTTTGAAACACTTATGAGCATTGTAACCAGGTTTAAGACAAATTTGACAAGCTGACTTGAAAACTCTAAGTGCCTCCTTTAATTTTTCATCATTTCGAAGAGGTTGCTTAGGATTAAAAGCTACTGCAGTGGAAGTTGGCGAAAATTGTGTTGTGTGTATGGTGGTAGTAGTAGGAGCAAAACCTCTCTTGTTAGAGGAAAAAACAGGAGGAAATGACTTGGATGGCTGGCTTTTATGAGCAGCAAATGCAACTAGTGAGACATCATAAGAACTAGATTGAAGAAGAATCCGAGACTCATAACTGTGTAACATGGATAAAATTTCAGAATAGTCAAGTAAAGGAAACCTGAGAATCATGGTTGTAAACATCTGATAGTTTGTTCCCAGTCCATTTATCATCTAAAAAGATTTTTGATCATCAGATAGGGGCTTTCCAATTGCAGCAAGTTCATCACAAATTGGTTGTACTTAGATAGATAGTCATCAAGAGAGTCACACTGTTTGCGCTTTAGAATTTGCATTTGATGATTTAGAGCAAGTTCCCTATCCATCGTTGCCTTAACAAACTTGGACTTTAAAGCATTCCAAACATCAGCAGCAGAATCGATTCCAATAACCTGAGCTAAAATTTCTTCACTTAAAGTACCAAGGATCCATCCTTTGATCAGCTTATCAATTCTTTTCCAAGCACAGTAATCAGAGTTTGGCATGATTTGTGTAGTCGAATTAGGCAACTGATGAAGAATAGTTTGAGATGGTGAAGGAATTGTACCATCCATAAAACCAATGCATCCTTGAGATTCAATTAAATTTGTAATATGAAATTCCCACATTAGAAAATTCTTTGCATGAAGACGAAGAGTGACATAGAAAGGTGCATGAATATGGATAGGATAGGGATATTTCATCACAAGTTGTGAAGGTAGTGAAGTAGAAGCATTAGGATGTCCACTCGTAAGTTGGGAACCAGTAGGAAGCCATGGATATGAGAAAACAGAATAAGCAAAAGATGAGGCCATAGTATGATCAATAGCAGGAGATCAATGAGAATCACCAGAAGAATTGGAAGCCATTGTTGATTTGATCAATCACGAATTGAAAGGAATGAAATTATTTTGTACCGTGAGAAATAGAATATCAGAAGAAGAGTTTTCCGTGAAGGAGAAGCAGATCAATTGCCGTGAAGCACAGTGTTCAAGAATTGAAGCAGAGTGTACAAGAAGATTGCATCAAATCAAGAAGCAAAAGACTGTGATCTTCCTGCTCTGATGCCATGAGAAGAATTTGATTCCATGGCAAGAGAAAATCAATTACAGCAATCGAGGGTTTTATAATTACATGACTTGAGTAACAAGTCTCTCAACATTCCTAATTTTAAACCAACAGACAATTACATAAGTACCCTCAACATCATCCTTATACATTAACAAATGCCACCCACACCGGGCAAGAGAATGAGCCAAACCAAGAAGAACATAAACAAATACAAATCATGGCCTAGCATTAACAACATAATAGCATCGACAAGGAAGGCCCATTTGCCGTTGGACTTGACGAGCTTAGAGATGGAGCGGTTGAGGGGGGAAGAGGAAGAGGGGGCGAAGTGGAGGAGAAGACGGCGAGAACCGTTGGAGCAGGCGTGGCCCCTTGACAACAACAAAGCCGCCTTGTTGCCGGCGGCGGCAGCGGCGGCCATTTCTCGGGGGGAACAAAGATTTCTTGGGAAGGAAGACGGAAAATTTTTTGAGAAACTGTTTGAATTAAAATAAAAAAAGGGTGGGGATTTTTTTTTTGGACACGCCGCACCTCAGGGGTGTAAGCTTGAATCTGTATTGCCAAGTAGGATGAGCGCAGGACAGATTAGATATGGACGGTGTGCGTTACACAGCTCCTCCAGATGAGCGAGGTGCATATAAGTGCGGTGTGTTCGAAATTTTTATTTATTATTTATTGACATTAGGGTTGGATCACAGTTTTATGTCAAAAAGGAAATTTTTACTATGAATTCCCTTGAAATGGAATGAGCCCCGTAGTTAAAATGATCTGCTTGATCTTCTCCTTTATTTACAGTTGAATAACTGAGTCTTTATCTAGCAGAACTGTTGAGGTTTACAATACATGATTCTGAACCCCGAACTTCAAACGGGATTGATAAATCTCCTATAGCATAAATAAAGGTATGGCTTATGCCGACCAAAGACCTGTTGTGAAATCAGATCAAAAAAAAAAAAAAAAAAAACTACAAATCGCAAATGAGAGTACCCGAAAAACAAAAACAGAAGCAGCAACTGACAAATCAATCCCGCAAAAAAAAATGATTAATAATTCGGTCTTCTGATCATTTTGAAGAACAAAATCTAGAACACTTGAGAATGGAGCTTTACTATGATCAAAGATAGCCCATTAAAGTAAACCAAAAATCACATATGAAAAAAGTAACCACCTTGTTGCCAAAATTGAGGTGCAAAGTATGGGTGCCCCTTCTCACCACGTCATTCAATCAAGGCTTTATTATGATAACGGTAATGAGAGAAGTGATAAGACCTATTTGATGGGAAGTAATTCCAATATTGAACGAACTGGGGTAAATTTGGTTCAGAAGAGGTAGATACCAGCAGCGGGAAAGAGAAGAAAATGTGATGGGTGGTTCTGAGATAGGGAAGGACATAGAGGAAATATTCAGGAAGAATGAGGAGGAGGGCGTGCGGCATGGATTCAAGATTTGAAGAATGACAGGCGAAAAAAATGAGGTTGATTGGGCGAGAAGCAATATTTTGGAAAAATGTAGGAGGAACCTTTTCGGGGTGAGCAAAGGCTGTTAAGTTTTAACGTATGTTATCACATCTCACCTCTGTTAGTTATAATAGGCATTTGGAAATCATCAAGTGGCAACTTTTAACTGGGGGGCTCAATGGAGGCTCACTTCAAGGGGGGCTCATAAAAATATTTTCCTTTCAAAAAAGGATAAACCCGTTAACAAGTGTTAAGCCGAAGTTTCCTTCCCATAAGTAGCTTTATTATTTCCACAAAATATGTAAAAATAATATTTTACACTATAAATTCTGACTGTATGTGTTCAAATTTCTCGGACGACAATAAGAAAATTAGTGAACTCGAGTTCAAGTCAGGGCCGAGCCATGGTAGGGTTAAAGTTGCGGATTGGGCGGGCTTGGCCGGGCCCATATGTAGTCCATATAAATTTGGCCTAGGAGAGGAGATAAGGGCAGTCGTTAACTAAGTATTTTAATCTTGATTTTCCACTTGGACTACCGTTTCCCATTTTTGACCCGTGCGATTTGTCCCCCAAACTCGATAGAATTG
The DNA here is from genome assembly GCA_032619315.1 of Piper longum. NCBI lineage: Eukaryota > Viridiplantae > Streptophyta > Magnoliopsida > Piperales > Piperaceae > Piper > Piper longum. Next base: position 788 of record JAVDBV010088336.1, on the reverse strand, counting down.
ATCGGCTAATTTCGTTGATTTATGCAACCGTGGGCTTATATCATTGCATTGCAATTAGAAAGAAAACTTAAATTAATTATTTTTTGTATAATTTCATGAGCATCAAAAGCCCGCTTCTTTCAAGCAGCTTTCCCCAGCAATAATAGCCTCAGTTTTTAGGATTCTCATGAGATAAAAAATTAATTGGTGATATAACAAAACTACGAAAACCACCACTTAAAACAAATTTTATTTCATACATCCAGCAATCCACCACTCAAATACACGTACATAGCTAGAAATTATAATCGCAATTGGAAAACATGGATAGATAATTCTCCCATTAAAAAAATATGTATCAATTACTTACCTTCTTCCAATATATAACAAACAGACCCTCTCCTCACACTGTCAAAAAGCACAAATCAGTACTAGTGATACCCATGACCCTATATACGCTTGTTCTCCCACAAAATATCAAGTGATTCTTATTACTTATTATATGTCGTGGAAACTCATGTCAATTGATCCGTAAAGAAGCACGTTAATCTTCAGACAAAGAGCTCTAGTCTCTGACTGGTTTGCAGTGTGCACGACAGGTTTTGTGACAGTCGTAGAAACAAGGGGCATTGCAGTGAAGGGGGCAGATGAGTTTAGTGCCCTTGCATGGACCCTTTCCCATGCAACGTGCATACTCCCCCATCCTGTACCCGCCATTGTTGATACTGCTGGCATGCTTTCTAACGCCCTTCGGGGCCGACCTTTGTTGTCCTCCACAACCCCATCTACCTCCACCAATTCCGCCGCCC
>JAVDBV010088335.1:0-14075 GCA_032619315.1 Piper longum | reverse complement strand
GTTTGTTTCTGAAATGTATTCATCATCGAAGTTTGCAAAAGAAGAGGATGGAATCGCAGCTGAAGAGATTGTCTTGAGTGCACATTTTTGGAAGAAGATGGAATTTGTGCATAAAACAATTGAGCCACTTGTGAGATTTTTGAGATTGGTGGACTGTGATGACAGACCTTCGATGCCATTCGTTTATGATGCAATGCAAACGACTATCCAAAAAATAAAAGAGGTCCACGACATGAAAGTAGAGTGATACAAGTTATTTGTTGATATTATCACCAAGAGATGAGCGAATCGATTTTGTCATCCTCTTCATGCTACAACATATATGCTTAATCCTGAAACTCGTTATCGCTCCAACTCTACCATTGTATGTTCTTATTTAACTTACATACCTTTATAATTTTTTTAACAATTTCATATTGCTTATGTTTGATTGGGACTAATTTTGTAGCCAAGCGAGGTATATCGTGCATTCAATGATGTCATCTGTCGTTTGGAAGTCAATGATGCAGCTCGATCCATGGCATCTTTGCAGGTCAAGATACTATTATTTTTAAGTTTTGTATAACTAAATATGATTACTAATTTTGTTTTAATATTTTGTAGTTGTCCGATTTTGTATATGTAAAAGGAGATTTTGGACATTCTCTTGCAATTACAAACAGAAAAGTCCTTCACCCAGGTAAAAACCACATTTCTCCGTATTTCATTTTTATAGCACGCTTAGAAGTAAATCAATTTGTCAAATGTAGCATCATGGTGGGAGCAACATGGTATAAGTTGCCCCAAACTGTAAAAGATAGCTATTAGAATACTTAGTCAAACTTCTTCATCATCGGGTTGTGAACGTAACTAGAACACTTTTGACTGAGTACATACCAAAAAGAGAAATCGACTTGCAAGGAAGAGAGTCAATGATCTTGTATATGTTCATTACAACATGCGGGTCAAAGAAAACGAGTTGAGGTGGAGGCATAAATATGATGCAGTTAGTGAGGATTTGAGTTTAGAAGACTCGTTAGATGAGTGGGTTGGAGAACAGGACAACCCATCCCCATCGGTATGTTTAACTAAAGATTATATCCCATTCATGATTTTCTGTATGAAATTTTTTTGAATTGAAATGAATAGGGTAAGACTTTTTTTATGCAGGATGATTTCTTTGGTACCAATGATGATGAAGACGAAGATGCAGTTGCAGCGAATGAAAGTGGTACCACATTGAAAACTGCAATTGGATCGTGTTCTACTACGTCTGATGGTTTCTCTTTGCCATCTGAGCCTGAGGGACTTCATCTGATTGCGGGTTCTATGCCTCCTTCTACATTAGGATCTCGTGTTCATACAGATGACAGCTCTACTCTTCCCATTTGTGATAATGATTCAGACTCCGAACATGTTTCAGATGATTAATTAGATGATTTAGAATTGTGCTGAACATTCATTTTTTGGACTTGTATTAAATTGTGTGAAATTGTGGTTTTGGACTTGTATTAAATTGTGAATGACATTGTGGTATTGTAATGATAAATTGTGAATGTTCTTTTAGGTATGTAATCATATGAAATTATGTTAATTAGATATATGGTATGTTCTTCCAGGTTTGTTTTTATTTGAATTATATAAAGAGTATATTTTTTTTCAGGTATGTTCTTATTTGTTTTTTCAAGTATGACTCTGTCGTTGTATTGTCATAATTGCATACATTTATGATTATTGTATAAATACCTAAATTTTTGTATTTATATTGACAAATTATATAATTATGTATTTCAACTATTTCTATTGTCAAATTTTCATATTTTTTCAGGTTTGGACCGATTCCAATTCCGATTTCGATTTCGATTCCGATTCTGACCGATTCTTGGCCGATTCTAACCGATTCCGATTCACTAGAAAACCGATTCCGATTCCGATTCCGATCCTTGCAACCATGCCATTCCTGCAATATCACCGAGTGCATAGATCCATCCATATTGGTACCAGAGAGCACATTCCCGCAAAAAATGCACAACAATTGATACATCTCACAGGGAATTTTTATAGAAACTTGATTGGAATAACATCAATTTGTCATGAAAACGCACGCATATATATATACATACTTTGCCAATGATGATGAGGTAAACAATGAGACAACCCATGTTAGTGATCATGATGCAGATCTGCACCGCCGTCGACCCCCACCGGCGGAATGCCTCCACCATCGTCCGGGCGTAGCTCTGCGACACCCCGGCCTGCGTGGACCTCATCAAGAACTCCACTGACATCTCTGCGAGCAGCCCCACCGCTAAATTAAGCAGCAGCGCGGGTGCCACACCCAGCACCCTTAGCCTGGCCGGGATGGACATGATTCCGGCCCCAATTATGCTCGTAGAGAGATTGAACATGGCGCCCGACACCGACGCCCCCAGCAGCAGCGGGACCTCCATGGAGGCGGCGCCGGCGTCATGAGCTTGAGTAGTAGTTTGTCAGTTTCTGTGGACGTTTGTATTAAAATGGGGTTGAATTACCATGAAGCCCTTGAGGGTGTTTGCTGTTTGGATCCCCACTTGTGGAATCAAGCGTGTCGAGCGGGATAAGGGTAGTATCGTCTTTTGAAGGAGTTGAATTATTGAGGCCATTGGTCTAGTCTGGATTAAGTTGGCAACTTCACCATGCATTGCATTTTTGTGATTGCTGTGAGGGTCAAAAGCATGTGGACGGAAACATGGGGTGTATGAGTCATTTGGGGGAAAGAAAACTGGGTCAAGTTTTTTTTTTTTTTTTTCCCTTCAAGTTAACTTGAACTTATATTGATAATGACAAATCGAGTTTCAGCGAAATTTGAGTATTTTACTTTTCTCACACTCTTTTTCAGAATAACGATGCAAGAATTTTGAAATTTGTCATAATATCATGTGGAATACAACATCCATATATATTATTATTTTTTTGCTTTTATTTGAGGTCATTTAAGGCTGCTCTTTCTTTTGTCGTTCTAGTTATAATTCATGAAGTAAATCTAAAATAAATTTCAAATGTATAATTTTCTATGCAAAATGTCTTTGTAACTTAAAAAAAATGGCTCGTCTTTTGGAGTCCAACCGCCCGGCGTAAGTTGTTGCATGGAAGCTTCTTAAAATGATTGAAGATACTCAAGCAGCAAAATTCGTTTAATTGTTCCCCCCTTCCTGGAATGTTCTTACCTTTTAATTGTTCCAAATTCTTCATTATCAATGCTTAATTTTCTGTACCACATTTTCCATTTGTCATGTATATTCGTGTCGTGAAAAGATCTTAGTCAATAAACTCGGCTAGTTTATCAATAATTGTCAACCATTTAAAATCTATATCCAAGTATAAACTAATAAATTAACAAGACTGAGTTGAAACATTAGAGTTGACGTATTCCCAAGTATATTTCCTAGAAATTCATGATAGAAGACCTTTGATCAATCAGAGTACACCACCATGCATGAATTCAACATCACAAGTGTCTTCTTAAAGCAATGGCAGACAACATTTCCCGACCAAGAAATTGGTGGTGTTGGATGAAACTACAAGGCATGGCTTTGCACAAGTTGGTCGTCTTCCTCTTTTGGCTGCCAGCATTAGCATTAGCTGCATCTTCTTCTTCCTCACCAAACCATATATCCAAGGCGCCCAACTGCTTAGAACAGTGTGGGAACATCTCTATCCAATACCCTTTTGGGGTCGGCCAAGGTTGCTACCGAGACGACGATTTCGAGCTTATTTGCAACAGCAGTAGCTCCCATGGGCAGCAACAGCTCTACTGGAAGGAACACCCGGTGATAGAGTTGTCGTTGGAGGGAGAGATTAGCATCAATCTTAGAGTGAGTTACGACTGTTACGATGACTACGGCGTAAGGTATATATTGAGTTATTCCTGAATTTTTCTCAAAGTTTATTGTAGTCGGGATCAGACTAGTACATTCATGTGGTTGTAGAGGAGTGAACATCACTTTGCACCTTTTAGAAGTATGTTATCAGTAAATAAGGCTTAGAAAAATCAACTAATATGTTTTATTTCCTTCAAAATCATTTGGAAATTATAGTAAATAATTCATGTGGTTGTAGAGGAGTGAACATCACTTTGCACCTTTTAGAAGTATGTTATCAATAAATAAGCCATAGAAAAATCAACTAATATGTTTTATTTCCTTCAAAATCATTTGGAAATTATAGTACATAATTGATATATAGTACTTTTATATATTGACATTAAAATAATCATTCTTTATATTTTTCCCATTTTGTGTACCTTTTTTGTTTATTAACTGCATTAGTTTACATTTAACAAGTACTATACGACTTAAAAATCGTTCAAGGCGAATTTGGGATGAATACATGTCGTCTTAAAATGAAATTTTTGTTTCTATTTTTTTATTATTTAGAGTATTTAAAAGGCATCAAAAACATAAATCCAAAGTGAAATCCTTTGTGCACTATCATTTTTTTTTACTTTTTCTTACCATGAATTTGATTGACCTAAAAAAATTGTCAAGTAATAATGAACTAATTAAATTCAAGGTGGATAAAAGTAGAAAAAAATTTAATTGTGTGCATAGCATTATTTTCTAATGTAATATAATATGAATAATAGAATTAGCCAGGATGCTCTTCCTCATCCTCATACCAACCCTTTTTGATTTTTTAAAAGATTTAAGGTCGACGATGTTTTTACCTACTTGGAAAAAGATTTTATACAGTTAAAATAAAATTTTTTATCTAGTACTTAATTACTTAACCTACTTGAGCTACAAATTCTATTTTGAATGATTTAGTTGGTCCCAATTCTCAAAAACCATATAAATGAATGTAAAAATAAAAATAAATAAATAAGTTACTTATATATTTTTCAAATCAATATAAATTTTTTTTAATCTTTTTGTCTTAATTATCAAAATAAAAATTTTTCAACTTCCTAAGCCTCATGCACTCTATTTTTCAACATAAAAACCGATTAAGAAAAAAAAAGTTCAAATTAGACGCATAGTTAGGCATACAAAGGGTAAGTTCAACTTAAACTTTCCCTTGATGAAAAATTAAAATTTAATTAAGTTCAACGCAGGTACGCACGTGAGATGTTCTACGTGAACGGGGGGCAGCCCATCCCCTTCACCTTCTCCAGCACCCGGAACAAGTTCACCGCCATCGGCTGCGACACGCAGGCCAACATCAAGGCCGTGCTCGGCGGCGAGTTCAAGAGCGGCTGCGTCTCCTACTGCGAAGTCATCGACAGCCTTTCCCACCTCTCCTGCGACTCCACCATCGGCTGCTGCATGACCTCCATCCCACCCGGCATCGCCGCATACGAGCTCGAACTCTCCAGCTTCGACAACTTCACTGTCACCGGCCGGTTCAACTCTTGCAGCTACGCCTTCCTGGCCGACCACTCCCGCTTCGACTTGTCCACGGACTTCTTCTTCGGTGATAAGGCCACGCAAAGTAGGGTGCCCGTGGTGCTCAAGTGGGCCATCAAGAATGATCCGTCCCCTTGCAGTGCTTGTGTGAACGACAAGAGTGGTTGTAATTCGATGGGTTCTGGAGATGGGTATCTTTGCAATTGCCCAGTTGGGTACGATGGGAATCCTTATCTCTTGGGAGGATGCAAAGGTGATCCCTCGTATATAAATTACTCATTCATCAAATTAACCAGCTCCAAATTATTACTAACATTTCATATATATGCGATATGTGTACAGATTTATTGATACTGGTGGATTGCTAATCTGAATTTGGTTTATGTAGATGTGGACGAGTGCAAGGAGGGCAAACATGACTGCGAGAAAGCAGAATATTGCCATAACACTGATGGTTCCTTTGAATGCGTGTGCCCAAGAGGGAGGAAAGGTGAAGGAAAAGTAGGAAATGGATGCGTCTCTGATGGTGATTTCAACCGCCTCTATCTTATAATCTTAGGTATTTGCTTCACTCATGAGTTATGATAAACATGGATTATAGATACAGATCAGCAATTAATCATCTGCTATATTCTTCTTTAATTTGGGAAGTGAGACAAGAATTTTTCGATATTAATGCAGGTACTAGTGTAAGCTTCCTTCTTCTCCTAATTGGGGGGCCTTGGTCGTATTGGATGTACAAGAAACGAATGCTTATCAAGCTCAAGGAGCAGTTCTTCCAGCAAAATGGAGGGCTGCTGCTAAACCAGCTTGCTTCTTCAACCAAAATGGAAGTCATCAAGATCTTCACCGCGGAGGAGCTAGAGAGCGCCACAAACAAATACCATGAAAGCCAAATTACCGGCCAGGGAGGGTCCGGCACAGTTTATAAAGGCACGCTACCGGATGGCAGAGTTGTAGCAATCAAGAAGGCGAAGATCGTCGACGAAAGCCAGATCGAACAGTTCATCAACGAGATTGTCATACTGTATAAGATGAACCATAGAAACATGGTTCGACTTCTCGGTTGCTGTTTGGAAACCGAAGTTCCAATGTTAGTCTACGAGTTCATAGAAAACGGAACACTACATCACCATCTACACAAGGACAATCTTATGGGTTCCATGCCATGGGAAAATCGACTCAGCATTGCTGCAGAAACTGCTGGAGCTCTAGCCTTCTTGCACTCTGCTTCCTCCGTTCCAATCATCCACAGAGATGTCAAGTCTGCCAACATTCTACTTGACAATAACTTCACTGCAAAAGTGGCCGATTTTGGAGCCTCAAGAGTAGTTCCCTTGGACAAAAGTGAGGTGACAACTCTCGTGCAAGGCACATTGGGATATCTAGACCCCGAATACTTCTACTCTGGGCAATTATCGGAGAAGAGCGATGTGTACAGCTTTGGGGTGGTTCTCGCAGAGCTTTTAACTGGGGAGAAACCCACTTCCTCGGATCGACCAGAGGAAGAGAGAATGCTTGCAAAGTACTTGGTGTTGTCGATGAAAAAGAACAGGTTGTTTCAGGTGATGGAGGATAAGGTGGTGAAGGAAGCAGAGATGGGAGAGCTCATTGCTGTAGCACAGTTGGCTAGAGGCTGTTTGATGTTGAAGAGTGAAGAGAGACCAACCATGAAAGATGTGGCCGCCGAGCTCGAGAGGTTGAGGAGGCAGCATCAACAACATCCATGGATTTCAGGGCACGAAGAAGAGTATGACAGCGAAGTTGGAGAAGATGATACGTATAGCTTCGAAGATTTCTTAGAAACGAGTAGTAGAAGACATGATTCATAAGTACATGTATATATTGTTTTCTTGCAATTGATTTTCTTATATTGCAAACCTTCCCACAAATTCCCTTCAGACGGGAAGTTTATTTTTTTCTAAATAAAAAAAAAATCTTATCCCCAGGTAATTCATAGTCAGACTGGTATGAAATCTCACATTAAGGAACGCATTTATATAATTAGACCTGACCAATAAATAACAAGAAAGAAGAAAGAAGACAATAAACAAGAACATCAAAAATCAAGTGATGGTATAGAGGATCCACAACCACCACTTGCAGATTGGTAGGAATTCCCACTAGATCCATCTACTGGGGCTTGATTTAAGCGCTCCAAAACCAAAGATCTTCTCTTTTGAAGCTTTATTGAGAATGTAGTTGCATCTAAAATGATCGGAACCTGCATAATTATACATGAGAACTAAAATAAGAGTGAACTCTGATGTAAAACGGTCTCTAAACGTAAAAGCGCAAACAGCTACACCGTAACTATAATCAAACCAGGGACACAGCCGTAGTGCTCCACGAAGGAGTCCTCCACCACATCCTCTTGTTCGAGGGACAATTTTCAACCGAGCATTACTTCTATCTCATTTTCAAAAGGTAAACTTAGCCTGGCCGAGCAAACTATACAAAGCCCGGATCTAGCCTTGACACCAGTTTGACAGAATTTACAAATCTTTCAAAACAAGAAGATTATACTTCAACCAGGGGACCACTGATCTAGTCATAAAAATAGAACAAAGACAGCCACTTCAGAATGGTTACAGAATTCGTCTCATCCAGATGAAGCAAACACCTTTGAAATTCTTCCCCATTAGACCATAATCAAATCCACGCAAACACCAAAATAATAATAATAATAATAATAATAAATAGAAAAGAAAATGAAGAATTAAGGAATTCTCCTGATTCTATTACTCATCTCACATCTAGATACAAATGCTTCCACAAGAAAGAAGAGCCCAGAAAGAAAGAGAGGAAAATTTAATTTTGATAATTTAAGAGATTGTTAACACTCCATAGGTACCTGTGTGTTGATTTGTGCCACTTTATGCACATGAAGAAGTCCAAGCATGTCTTGGTAACCAGTAAGGAGCTTAGCCATATCCTTGTCCTCATCTTGCACAATGAGTTTGCTCAAATCACATTTTGTATTTCAGAGCAGAAAAAGAAGTTATGTGCTAAACGAGAACTTAAAATGATACCTGGAATTGCCCTAACAGAAAGTAAAGTATCTGCCAGGTGCTGTAGCCTCTTTGAAAAGGAAGGTGACATGACCGAAGGTGGGAAGGTTACAACAGCAACGGCATTGGAAGATTGAACAGTGCTTCTTAGAGTTCTAATATAAGAGAGCATATCCCATTCCTACAAATTTTGAAAAAATAAACAATGTTATTTTCTAAAAATTATGCCAGGAAGTAATGTAATCAATAACATGCCTAAACATATTTATTAACATATTTTTTGAAATATCAAAGAAACTAAGAGCAACAGCATCCAACCCTCATAGTTTTTTGACATAAAATCAGAACCATAAAGTGGAACTATTATTTTTCACATTCCCCACACATTACAGTATCGCCTAGATTGCTAGGCTGGGCACATAAGGCTAATCATGAATACTCACTCGTACACAACTTTTGGTCATCTAAATGGGGCATTTGAGTACTACAATTGGAGAATTAGGACAATGAACTTCAGTATCCTGGAAATGCAGTAGACTCGCATGTTCGATCCAATTTTGATTCAAAATGATAAGATATCTTCTTTTGCAATTTCACTTGACAGTGCTGCTAAGCAGTAAGGAGCAAATACAATGCTAACATAAGGAGATATACATTGTCTACTCATGTGCTCTTATTTTCCCAGCATTAGTTTCTCAACCGCAAGCTTAAAACCAACTTCAACTATTCAAGTGGCTAAAATGACCAAGCATAACAATTGAAAGGCCAGCATCAGACTCCAAATATTGGAAAAAGCATAGTACGTTGCCAGAGAAACCACACTGGGGAGCACCAAAAGACTGTATGGCAACACGACAAGCTGCTACAACTCCACCACCATCATTTCTAGCAAAAATAAACACAAATAAACAAACTTAAAAGACAAGGAAAAAACTATAAAATCAAATCACTTAATTTTAATTTTTTTTAACAAAAAATATGCAAAAAGTACTACATTCTATCAATATTAGAATTAAAAAAAAAAGCAGTTTGGAAGAACCAACCTGGAAAATTCAGCTAAAAATTTAGAACTCTCATCTTGAAGAAGCTCGAGTGATGAATCTTGAAGACTAGTGCAAATAATTTTTTTTGACCCAAAAAAGGACCTTCCAAGGGGCTTCCTCAAATCAAAATCATGGCAGTACACCACACTTTCTGCAGAACTACAAATAAGGATCATTCTTATTTCAAATAACTCCAATATAAGAATTTTCTAGCATAAGGCTTGCACGAATTTAGCAAAATGATTTTATGTCTCAGAGAAAAAAAGCCATGTTTATTTTTAAAGACAAAAATACGAGAGCCTATCATTTATGTTACTAACCATAGAAAATTCCATCATGCATCCGATATATAATTAAAAAACTCACCACAGATATCACAAGGAAATGATTCCTAAAAACAGAGCCAAGCTAAACTAAAGTGTGCCAACATGAGAAAGCAATAGCATCACACCTCTAGTAATTGACAAATTTTGCTGATCCCCGATGTATTTCTTGTACTGCCAAGCAATTCTTAAATTTTTGTCCTACAAAGTAGCTGAAGTCAAATCTATAGAAATTGACAGACTGTAGGCTAAATCACAAAAGAAAGCATCAAGCATAACATGTGCATAAGAATCACCTGTTCAAGATCCTGAGGAAGTTTCTTTTCATGTTTATCATCTTTGGCTAAAATTGGACTTGGCAGAGTACCTAGAAAAGCTCTAGGTTCTTTTGATGGGTTAGCGTAGAAAAGAGATTGATTATGAACGACACCTTGGGCCATAAAATTTCTCAAAAGGAGTAGATGATGAGGACATTCAGCATCCTCCATGACAACTACCAAGGTTGCTAGGGGAAATCCACCACCCAAAATCTCTATATAGAAGTTAAGGCGGACAGCCAATAAGCTTGTTGGACATATTAACACCAGCAGCAACAATGATAGCAAAAAAAGTAAAAGAAAAGAAAAGAAAAACAGAAACAAATATTTTAGAATGCCAAGCAATATTAAAAAAAAATGGATACTGTCAAGGTCTTCTATTCCAGTTGAAATGACGGCCCTGCCATTGTGCCCATGTTTGACACCAGGGACATTTATTGCGGGCTGCGAAGATAAACTTCGGGAAAAAGTGCTTGTTCTTGATTGCATCGAATAATATCTCCTGTCACAGAGACGGCCAAACCATGAGGCGAGGTAGTTGTCATAAACATATGATTGCTACAAGCATTTCAAATCAAGCAAATCACCTGCATGCTCAAACCCCACAAACTCCACATATCAGTGAATTTTTTATTCAAAAATCACAAATGGATACAGATTGAGAAAAAAAATGAACAAAGTAGTAACAAGGCGACATTTTGTCCTGCATCCCGGATCAGCGATTTTAATGCTTTTTATCAACAAACTACCAGTTAAGATAGTATTTCGCAAATTTATACAACACATTTCATGTCTTCCAAGTATAAATGCACACAAAGCAACAAATCCGAAGGACACTGATCCAACACGAAAAAAATGTCAAAAATCCACAAATTGCAAACTTTGCATCCACCTTGAGCTATGGTCTACTACTTCTTCCACACCCCAGGAAGTAAAGAAGGTTTAGCAAGCAAGGAAGAGATGCAGATATAAGTAGACAGAGAACTCGCCGGAGGCCAGATTAGTGGGCCGTAGCAGTGGCGGAGGCAGCGGCGGCGGCGGCGGCGGCGACGGCTGCGACGGCGGTGGCGGTGTCAATGGCAGCGCAACGATGGAGGTATAAATGGGCCTCATTTTTTTATGACACTAATGGGCCTTTTGGGCCTTAATTAATAAGAAGGGCTTTGGTATGTAAAATATGGGCCCATTTAGAGAGTGTGCATGATAGCTGGGCTGCAAAAAATTTTATTTAAAAAATAAAATGCCTGATTTAGAAGGCTAATGATATCTGAGGCTGTTCTTTTTATAAAAATAATAAAACTTAGTCTAATTTCCATAACTACCTCTAAACCTCTGAGACTAGTTATCAGAAAGGTATCTATGAAATATCATTAGCTTATTTAGAAGTATTGTGTATAGGGAATTCAGTTAATGAAGTCAGCTGCAACTAATGTTTATGCAAATAATTAAAATTAGGAGGAATGTATAATTTGAAAACAAATAGAGGCGAACGTGACTGTTAGATTAATTTTTTGAATAAAATACACTGGTATAAATGGTAGAGTACTATAAGATTACCAACAAAGAGTAGCTAGAAAATTAGAAAGATATTAAACGCATCTTCAAGCTGTTATTTTAGTTACAGTTTCATACACTGGCAAATATACAATGATATATACGGTTGTTAATGTATACATGCTCGATTATCGGCCACCGTAGGAAAATCTCCTGATCACACCATATACATGCAGTTGTTATATGCATGATTCTCATTCATGTTCTTGTGATTTTTTATGTTCTATACGAAGAAGAAGCTAAAGAAGCAACAATATTGATCCCATGACGACGAGAAGTCAGCCGTCCCAGAGAAAAACGAATTAGGAAACCACATCAAGTACACAAAACCACTAATGCAAGTCCATATATCACTGTAATTACTACTGATCTTTTGCTTGTGTGGAAGACATTGAAAATTTTAACAGTAGATCCTGGCTCTAACAATTCCAGGTGGCCGAGCACTACCCAGAATAGTCCCTGCAACCTAAAATTTTTAACGAGTCCCACAAATCAAGGTAGATTGGATCATTCAGGAAAATACCGGTAGCCTGGCACCCACATCAAGGGTAGAAGCTTTTGCCCAGTATGAGCAATATGGGGACCAATACATGCATTCATGATTGGTCTAACCTTCACTGTATTCTGAAAATCCATGCGCTCGTTGAATCTGGGTAGTTGTATCGTAGAGTTGTAATTGATACTGCTGAGAAACAATATTGCAAATATTGCTCGTCCATTAATATACATGAATCACGAAGCTGGTTTCATTCTAAATGTTTATGCCATGCAAGCTTTTAGTACTGATTAATAGGTTGTGGGTTTTCTTGCATTTTGCTACGTGTTTCGGACTGATTGCTCAATGAACACTGTCCGTCGTTGCAGTTACAGTTGCAGATGTAGAGCAGAACGCCCCAATCCACAGTTTCCCATGTACAAGCAGGGCAGAGGTGCTGGAGCTGAGCAGTGTTACCCTTCTTTTGTCTGCAGCCTTCTTCATGTGAGTTCTGAGAGAAGCAACTGCGCCACGGAGCTAACTTCCAACACAACCGATCCTCAAAACTCAAATGTAGTTTTCAATGCTACGAAACAAGAATTGAGGCGATCAACCTTGACACACCCAAAAACTTAGCGGTTTGCAAAGCCTATATACAAGTCAGGTCCCCTCCGACCAGGGATAAACCCAACAATAAGAACTACCCATTAAACTCTACGTAAAAGTTCATACGTAAAACCTTTTCTTGTTCTTCAAGATCATGTTGAAGGTCGGAAAATGCGGGTGGGAAAACTGAAAACCTCCACAATTCTATCCGAATCTACAAGTCTACACTAACTGGGTTGTTATACTTAACCACCTAATCAAGGGTGGAGATTAGAGAATGTTCTAGAGTCGATTAATTACCCCACAATTAGCAATAGAATATTCCCCTGATCTCCATTAATCTCTGATCACCCTAATAATTAGGTGTCTCCACAGATGGCAAACCGTCAATTATGGTTTCCAATGGTAAATAGGAGATATATCGGCCTGAGCTAGAGAAATATAGCATTAATTAATTTATACAAACCCAAGCTGTTTCAAAAACAATATTAACACCCTCCTCAAAATGTGTTTATAAAAAAATGCAAAACCTTTCGGTTTTCACACATATTTAATATTTTATATAACACTTATTGAATGCAAATTTGTTAACTTAAAATTCTTCTCATCACAAAATAAACCCCTTAAAGGAAACAATACATATGAATCCCATTTTCCGCCGTCCCAATTTATCGGTCTGCATACTTCTCTGGGTAATAAAATTATAATTTGTATTGCTCTTATCAGGCCACATAAAATCATCAAGCCATTAATTAGGTTCTATATTTTAAGTTTTTTTTTAAAAATAAAGAGTCGATAGAAATAAAATAAACACGAAAAAAATTTTAATTTTCTTCCCAAAAAAAAAAAAACTCAATTGTGGAATGTAAATGCCGTTTCATATAAAAGAGAAGTATATTACAAACGCTGTGTACAACGCTATATAACACAAGAAAAATGGAGGAAGATCTACTCCACACGTGTAGCGACAGCACGCGTGTAAAACTCGCCGGCGGCGACATTTTCCATCGCCGGAGCAATCGCCGGCAATCTCATCGGCGAGGCTCTCAAAGCCGCGAAGAAGAGGGAGAAGACGATGCAAGCTCAGACCAACACACACACACACACACACACACACAAAGTTGGAATTTTTTTGTCCTGAACCGTCGTGTTCTTCGACTCATTGGCTTCCATGAGTTACAGAAATTTGGCCGAGCGAAAAAAATAAAATCTCTCTTTTTTCGTATTTTCATTGATTCTCCTACGCTGTTATTGTTGTTGTTGAGATATATAATACACACAAGGTTTGGCTTGGTATAGAAGCCGATCGTTATTGCCAATGGTTGCCGTGGTGGATGAGGTGGCCCCCGTGCAAACAACACAAGCGGAATCCGGGGAGGATGC
>JAVDBV010088334.1:9674-21967 GCA_032619315.1 Piper longum | reverse complement strand
TCAACATAAGATTTTCTTTCTTGCATTTATTTATATTTGATGTATTTTGTTGTTTATTTAACAATGTCTTCCATTCTCATGACACGAAGAGGGTTATTTCAATCTATTTTATGGATCGAGTCTCACTGACTAATAATATTAAACATGTCTCGACTCGATCGTAACATTTCTCATCTGGTTCTTAAGTGAACCGAAATTGGGGTGTTACACCTTGTTTGCGCATTAGCACTGTACTCCATCTTGAGACGTCGAGAGGATTATATCGTAGCGGTTTAGGTTTTGGGTCAACCAAATTAATCTCTATACGAGTAGTTCGATCCATTGTAATAGTTCCAGTCAGGGTTGAGGATGAACCGGATTGGGGTGTTATAGCACGGCTGGCATAGACTCAGCATGCGGGTCATGAGATTGACTCGACTCAAATTGACTAGTTCTCTAATGTCAAACTCTTGCTCGAGTAACGGGTTTTACAACCTTCCTTCCTTAGAAAAATTTCGTCCTCAAAATTTTACCCAAAGAAGTTTTAAACTGATCCATAATATAGAGATAAGTCGCAGCTAGAGTACCTAGTTGTGAAGCTGGTTGCTCAAATATCTCTGGGTATTGCTCCTCATCATGTCTTCATGTTCCCATGTAGATTCTTCAACTCCTCGTTGAGTCCATTGCACTCGTACTAGGGGAAATTCTTTTCTTCGAAGAATCTTCACTCGACAATCCACAATCTGAACTCTCCATCTTCTCAATATGTCAGGTCTGGTTGTAGCTTTATCTCTTTGAAAGTAACAACATGAGTGTTCTTTGGATGGTATGCCTTCAGCATTGACACATGGAAGACATTGTGCACAACGGATAGATGAGGTGGCAATGCTAGCCTGTGTAACATACTGGTCCAATGCGTTCGATCACATCAAATGGCCCGATGTATCACAGACTAAGTTTCCCTTGCGTCCAGAATCTCATGTTGCCCTTAGTCGGAGAGATCTTTAGGAGTATGTGATCTCCTAAATCGAAATGAACCTCATGTCTACACTGATCGGTATAACTTTTCTGTCTGTCCAAAGCTGACCTCATTCTCATCCTGATCCAAATTACCACTTCCTGTGTCTTCTGGATCATTTTTGGCCCAACTACTACTAGTCTACCGCCCTGTACCCAACATACTGGAAATCGACAAGGTCTGCCAAATAGTGCCTCGAATGGTGTCATGCCAATCATGGCCTAGTAATTATTGTTGTACGAGAACTCCACTAGATGTAAATTCTCTTCCCAACTTCTTCCAAAGTCTTGAATGCATGATCGGAGCAAATCCTCTAAGGTTTGTATGGTTCTCTTAGTGTGCCCATTTGTCTAAGGGTGAAAGGTTGTGCTAAATCTTGATTCAGTCCCCATAGCTACCTGGAAAGCTTTCCAAAATCAAGATGTGAACCTCGAATCCCTATCTAAAATGATCTCTTGTGGCATTCTTTGTAGCCTTACTATTTGGTCTTTGTACAGTGTGGCCAAAGTGGTCAGGGGGTGGTGATCCATCCTGATTGGTATGAAGTGCGCACTCTTTATGAGGCAATCTACTATGATCCAAATTGAATCCTTTTATTGGTAGACCCTAGACAAACTGACTACAAAGTTGTACACTATACTCTCCCACTTCCACTCTAGGGTTTCCAATGGTTGTAGTGTTCCACCTAGGCGTACGTGCTCGGCTTTCACTAGCTGGCACACCAAACATCTGACAACTATATCATATACCTCTCTCTTTATAGCAACCACCCTATGTTCATCGGATATTATGGAACATCTTCACTCCACATGAATGCACTGAGCATCTCGACGTGTGAGCTTCAGAAGAATCGTACTTCAAAGTCTGAGATACTCTAGAATATTTCGCACAAAGAGCCAACCTCTTAGTCTGACTAACCCATTTGCATCTTTGGCCAATTTCTTCTATGTTCCAATTACTATCTCAATTGTTGATTTGTTTCTTGTGCAACCCTCATCTATCCAAGCACACATGACTGAAGAGTCAATCGTGCCATCATTCCAACCAACTGTCTCTAGCCCATAGCATACTAAGTCACTGACACTGTTACCAATTCTACTAATGAGATGATATGGCCGAGAAAGTTCAATTCTGACAACCAAAAATAGCACTTACAAAACTTCTTGTATCTATGCTCTTTCAGTGTCTACAACATAATCATCAGATGTTGCTTATGTTCTTCCTTGGACAAAAAGTATACCAGTATGTTGTCTACAAAAATGATCACTAATTGGACCAAATATGGACTAAACACTCTGTTCATTAAGTCCTAAATGATACTGGAGTAATGGTTAATCCAAAAGGCATGACCAAAAACTCATAGTGACCATATATGGCCCAAAATGCAATATTCTGGATGTCTTCTACCCTAATCCACAACTGGTAGTATTTTGACCTAAAATCAATCTTCGAGAAGACGATTGTTGAGTTCAACTAATCGAATAAAACGGAGATGCCGCTTTTTCTTCCATCATCATCTTTCTTTAGCAATCTATCATGACTCCTTGATTGAACATCCAGTGCATTTCAAATATCACATCAAATTCTTGTAGCTTGAACAATATCAAATTAGCTATAAGTTGTCGTTGTTGAGATGCACACTCGCCTATAGCTATCACACTACCGGCGAAAGTGAACACTAATAGTAAATGCCCTAACTCTTCTATCTCACATCCAATTCTATTTGTGTGCGTATATGAAATAAACGAGTGTGTGTAGTCATAATCAAATAAGACTCGTGTAGGTACAAAGCCTACTGAAAGCAAACTTGTCACGACTATCGTGTCCACAAATGCCTATGCCACTATGGCTGCATACATCCTCACTGGTTTCTGGTCGTGCTGGTGCCTGATTCTATTCCCTTTGATTTTGAGTTGGCGGTGCCTATTGTCCACCCATTTGCGGTCTAACTTGCCATGCAGCCATATACCCTCTTTGATTCTATCCCCTCTACTACTGTCTCAGTGGCTATTGGTCTCCACTTCTCTAACCTTGACCTTGGCCCTATTGGCCTCTCTACTATTGCTGATGCTGAGTGCAAGTCTCTGTTGAGACGCTAAGAGCATTAATTGCTCTGTTGAGGTGATAAAGAGCAGCAATTGGACAGGTTTAGGCTTTATGCCCTTGCTGACTGCAACTATAGCTTACATTAGTCCCTATTCTGCACTCTACGGCTTAATATCTAGCTAACAGCAACTGTAACATGCAATTATGACAAAAAGGTGGTCTGTTGCCCTGAACATGGCCATCCATAGCCCTCATAGCAACTGGTGCATTTCTTGACTACTTTGTTGTGCTCCCTCCTTTGGCTGATATGGCCTTGGAAGTTGCTAGCTCTGGTTAAAATCTTGGCGAGATCAAGTAGCTATAACTCGTTCATTCTGCCTCACTTGTAGCTCTCATTATATCACCAAATGTGGCAAACTTTTTATCCAAATAGACCATCCTGATCTCATGATGGAAGCCTTCATAAAAGTGCTCTATTCTCCTTCCTTTGGTAGGTACCAAATCTGATGCGAATCTTTCCAGAGTTCTAAATCACTCCTCATATTGCACCACTGTCATGGGTCCCTACTTCAACATTTAGAATTCCCACTCCTTTCTCTTCTTGACATCTGGTAGCGAGTACTTTCCATCAAATTCCACTCTGAACTCTTCCCAGGTGATGCCCTGAGGTTGATGGTGGCAAATGTGGAATTCTGCACAAAGTCCCACCATGTTCTAGCTTAATCTTGGAATGCCCCTATAATGATGTGTACTTTGTGCTCCATTGGGTATGTCATGCTATCAAACACTCCTATAGCTGATGATATCCAAATGAATGCCTCTTCTGCATCCAACTTCCCAAAGAATGGTTGTCCATCATTCTTCACGAACCTTTCATACTACCACAGTTCCAAATTCCTTGCATCCATTGATTTGTTAGATCCTTCTCCTACCTCATATTGCGGAATTTGTGATCATGTACCTGTGGGTACAGTATCAAATCCTATAGCTTCAATTCCACCTGCAATCTGCCTGCTACTTGCTAATGTGGATCCATTGACATCTGGTCCCATTCTTGCCTAAATAGGGCAAATAGAGGAGCTGTTGTTGGAGTAGTCCTCTATCGTAGCGGTGGAAGAGGAGTCAGTGGGAGAGGGCCCATGGGAACTACTGGCTTTGTTCGTACCTCTTCATCCACTGCTGGTCTCTTCTAATATCTGGCTATCGAAAGGGCTATCTGCCTGAGCATTCTCCTGAGTTCCTCTTGATTTTTCTACATTTGAATTTGAACTTCAACCAATCTAGCAATCACTCCATCTCTTTCCTATCGACTACTACTATGGTGGTGACTATCACGGCAACAACTCTCACTACGTTGACCAACTGAGACTGGCACCCTGGCCTCTCCTGGTGGCATGGTAGTCCTCGACCGACTAGAAGCTGTGTCACTATTACCGTGGATGGGAGCTATCATGTCTGGGCCATGAAGGGGATGGGGTTCTGATCTGCATCCTACGAGTCTGTTTCACCATCCTGCTAGTAATCCCTGCTCTTACTTAAGCATTCTATCAAACCACTGATTGGTAAAAAAAATTGCAAACCAAAACATTAATACAGAAAAATACTTGTCGGCACAACTCGGGATAGCTTTTACATACATGTAACCTGTAATACATCAACCATCTTAATCAACCAAAGGCTTTGATACCAAGAATGTAAAACCCTGTTTCAGCTCACCCATGAAGCAATCTGAAAATGTTATTAGTGACAGAACCATTCACTAATATACTTGATTCGATTAAGCCGACTAGAATCTAACCTCGGTGTCTCAAAATGGTTATGCAAGCTTACAATGCATGAATGAGATGCTTAGGTTCTAACGTTGTTCTAAATAGATGTTGTAAAACCCCAAGAAAATAATTAGGTTATTTTATTTAGGGTTTTGTAAATCTTAAGAATGAATAATAAATAATATTTAATTAAATTAATTTTTAAGAATTAATATAATAAATAATCAATTATAACCTTTAGGGTACTAGTACAATGATATTTATGGATAATTTCTTTAACTCAATAGTTAGTTCTTTCGACTTTTTCGTTATCGCACAAATGGCTAATATAGTTATGTGTGATTACATTCTTTTCTATAAAATTAAATATAGTGACTTTTTGAATTCTACATTTATTCTTCTATATAAAGGAGAATTCCGCTTATGTCAAATAAAATATCATCTGGATAGTTTGTAAGCACATTTGGTTCACATAGGGAAGGCTTTAGAGAAGTTTCATTCATATTATAATCGTGTGTCGTAAGCCTCAACAAAATTCTAGGTCCGTATAATTACTCAAACTGTTATATGTTTCCTAATTGGGAGTCTTAGTTGGCTTGAGTTTACATTCGAACACAATGCGCTAAGCGTAATCAGGGTCAACAAATTGCCTCAGTCTGACACAAGGAAACACCCACAAAATGAATCGACCACCCTGCCATGTCAGTTCTACCCCATCTGTGATCGCCCCCTCCCCCGCCGCGGACACCCCACCACCCCTCTCCCCCTCGACCATGCTGTCCCCACCGCGGCGGGGTCGAGGGGGAGCGGGAAGGAGGGGCGTCCACGGCGTGGGAGGGGGTGGCTGTGGACGGAGTGGGGGCGATCGTGGTGGGACGGCACCGCAGTGGGCTAGGGCGGCCGAGGCAGGTCGAGGTGGAGCGCAGCTAGGACGGGGCGGTGGCAAAACGGCTTGACGGGAGGGAGATTTTTTTTTTCATAATGACAGATCTGGGCCGTCCTTGTAATAGGATGCCCAAATATGAGCTCGGGGCAGAAAAGTTTTCCTACCCCGGGCTCACAATCACTAATAACCCACTCAACTGTTTTATAACGCATCGTAATGCGTTATTCAGCTTAAAAATAATTCTATGATCAAATATATATAAAAATAACTACACACTATTATACAGTTTGATAACTCATTCATTATTTCTCTCATGTTATCATTATATATTTAGATACACTTGACCCTCATCACTTATAATATATGACTAGTCACAACTCGGCATGTAGGTCATGAAACTAGTTCGACTCAAACCGACGTTTGAACCGACCAGTTCGCTAACGTAAAACTCTAATTTGAGTGGCAGGTTTTACACACCATTTGATGTAGGGTCAAGCTTTTCTCATGTCAAATATGGAGTTGTATTGAGCTTAATTAAGCTTTGAACCGTCCTCCTAATAAAAATGTTACACCCTCATGCACGTCAATGAACTAAATTAGCTTGGTATACAACTTTCCAACTAGATTATGTAATAGCTCTTACACCATATGGTTTTCCTAATTAACCAAATACTTAGCCTATGTATAATTATACAATGTGATCGACATGGCCATTTAATAAAGAGAATGCTTAACTAAACCACTATTTTAAATCAGAGTGTTAAAGAAATCATGGAGGGCATCCAAGTGTTTAAAAAAAATATCGAAATTATGGATAAGCTCATTCTTAAAAGTTGTACATTTTGGATACTAACACGAAAGCCATGCCTTCGTCGAGTCATTATTATCTCATAATTCCCTACTGGCTTCAATTAATCGTGTGTTTTGTTATTAAAAGTTTTATATAAAATCTTATGAAGATTTTGTCACGAACATTTTTCTGTTATAATTATAAAAAGTGATAGAGCTCAAAAATTAATGTCTAATGATTAATTATTAGGATAGTTTTGTTTTGAGCATTTGAAAAAAAATAAAAGGGAAAAATGTATATGAGCTACACCTCATATAGTTAATATTAGTTACATATTTAATTTGAATTTTTTTTAGTGGGTTTTACAAAATAATATTTATATATATTAAAAATAAGGTACATAAGTAGGATGTTGATAAAATTTTATATTTTTTTACATCATTATGACTATTTTTTGAATTTTCAAAAGATGAATAAGTTCATAGATATTTTAAAATAAAATTTTATTACAAATACTTTGATCATTGAGATGAAAGGTTAGAAACATTAGATTCCATTGAAATTTTATAATTACCCTTATTATTTATTATTTTGATTACTATGTAAGTTTTGAATTGTGGAACATACTAATTTGATTAATATAAAGAGTGTAGTTCATATAAGCTATATAGGATGTAGTTCATGTATATGAGGTTTCTCCTCTCTTTTTTGTTTTCTGAGTTTTCAAAAAGCATATATAATTTAATATTTTCCCAAAATTTTGTTAAATATTTTTTAATCTTTATTATTATAATTTTATATTTTTTTAATAAAGAGGTTTAAAACAACACAAGCCGCTCAACACCCCGTTAGTCCGTTTGGTTAGCATAAAAATAGTGTAAATGCAAAAACAATTATATAAAATAGAAATACAATAAGATAAAATGACATGAAAATTTTAAAAAGTTTTCTTGCATGTTCATATAGTTGGAAAATAAGATAAAAATAAAATAGTAAATGCCATGAGTACGTGACTATTAAATTTACCTCAATTGTTTTTATTTTTCATTAGAAAATGTTATTTTATAAAATTGTTACATATACTTACTTTGAATTAAATTAAATTTCTTTTTACTAAATTTTAAGACATGCAAAAAAAAAAAATTAACTTCCAAATTTTATATTTCTTTTGTATAATTTCATGACAACCAAAGAGTAAGACTATTAATATGAAATTTGTTTTATTTTTGTAAATTACAAGCTTCATTTTTTGTAACTTGATGGTCTATTTCGTTGACATGAAAATAGTATAAATAAAAAAATTACATAAAATAAAAATATAATGAGATAAAATGACATGAAAATCTTTTTAAAAAAAATCTTCTTATGTGTTTTGATAATTAAAAAATTAATTGAAAATAAAATATTCCTCGTTATATGTATGTGGACGTGTTTTTCAAAATTTCCCTCAATTTTTTTGTTATTTATTAGATAATATTGTTTTGTAAAATTTTATATAGACTTACTTTGATTGTAATTGAAATTTGTTTAATTAAATTTTAAGGCATCTAAATACAAAAAAAATTGTGTCTTCTAAATTTTATATTTTTCCAGCACAATCGATCAGACCTTTAGTAATTGATGATTAGGAAACGGTGACTTGAACGGGACATATAAACCAGGTCCAGGCCCAAATGCGTTCGGCCCACCAAAATAGTGAAGGGCCCATTTAGTTATCGGCCCGTTCAAAAGCCCTCCTTCCCCATCGGGACTTAGGGTTTTGGGGCGAGTGGAGCGGCCATGAGCAGGAGCTTGGGGATACCGGTGAAGCTGCTCCACGAGGCAGCCGGCCATGTGGTCACGGTGGAGCTCAAAAGCGGCGAGCTTTACCGCGGAAACATGATCGAGTGCGAGGACAACTGGAACTGCCAGCTCGAGTCCATCACCTACACTTCCAAGGTTCGTCTTCTGATTTTCAAATACTTTGACATCTTTGGATCGTAGAACTTTTTCTTTTTGAGGTCGGTACCGGATTGACTGCTGGTTGGAACGTATTTCAATTTTGAAACCCATGTGAAGCTTCTTTTAGGTGACAATTTTCGCGTTTGGGTCTATGTCGCTGTTTGGTTGTCGGTCTGTGCTCGATAAACGAAACCTGCACTTTTTCTTTTTAGTTACAACAAACACGGTGGTATGGTTTTCAAGTTGGAACTGAGATGGAAGATCGTTGGAGCTTATTTGAAGAAGATTTTCCTCAACAATGTCGTTGGAGTCCAGACTAGAGTTAGATGGCTCAATAGCAAACTCGGGTGTGGAACAGATCGTTAGTTTTGGTCAGTGATGCGAGTGTACAGTTCGGGGCAAACCTTCTGTAAAGATGTCCGCTATCTGATCCTTTTTAGATACATACAGAACAAGCAACATTATTTGAATGACGTGATAGCTCTTGATCATTTTGATTATTAAGAAGAATTTTTCAGGTTATTTCAAAGTTGGATTTTAATTAACATTTCCGATACTTGATATAAGGAGCCGAGTTTGCTTTCTATTTAATTGCTCCATTGCATTGATCATAGAGCAACCAGATTATTGGATGATGAGAGCATTCCTTCTTTTCTATACAATGGAACAGAATCTGGATGACTGATTGCCCTCTTCTTGTTATTCTCTTTTTCATTTTTTTTCTTTTTTCTTTTGTAACTTGTAAGTGTGCTACTTTATCGACCAAAACAATCAACACCTTGCTCCTATACAGCTGTTTAATATAAGATTGTAAGTGTAGCTTGTTATGTCTTGCAGGATGGAAAAGTTTCACACCTGGAGCATGTTTTCATTCGAGGTAGCAAAGTCAGGTCAGTCAAATGATGTTACAGTCTTATGGTTT
Organism: Piper longum; assembly: GCA_032619315.1. Classification (NCBI taxonomy): domain Eukaryota; kingdom Viridiplantae; phylum Streptophyta; class Magnoliopsida; order Piperales; family Piperaceae; genus Piper; species Piper longum. Next base: position 12,616 of record JAVDBV010088334.1, on the reverse strand, counting down.
CTCATCAAATTTCTCACATTTTGACCGACGTAGACATTCATTTGTCATAATTATTACATCAGGTTCATGGTCATACCGGACATGTTAAAAAATGCTCCAATGTTCAAGCGCCTTGATGCAAGAATTAAAGTAATTTTCTATTGCTTATATGTTGTTTTATTTCTATTACAATGGATTTTTTCTTAGTTTTCGTGTGTTTTTATGTAGGGTAAAGGATCAGCTCTTGGGGTCGGGCGTGGCCGTGCTGTTGCAATGCGAGCTAGGGTAATTTCTCTTTTGATATCTTCTTACTTTTTGTCAGTGCATATATATGGGACCTATGGTCTTATCATCTGTTATTTTGTGTAGCGTTGCAAGAAATTGTGTATTTATCTGCTTTTCAATGTAACCAAAAAGTCAGTAGGTTCACATTTTGACACTTTCTTTCTTGTGGCAGGCCCAGGCTGCTGGTCGTGCTGCTCCTGGGAGAGGTGTGGCGCCTCCTGTTAGGCGATAGGTATTACTAAATGCGTATTGATTTGTGAACTTCATTTATGTAGAGCGCACAGTTACTTATCTAGTCAAGGATTTTGTCATTTGAAAAAATCAAAAGATACTATGCTGCATCATTTGAGAGGGTTCCAAGAGGATGGGAATTTGTTGATGGCAAACTTTGTACGTTAATGTAAGAGGTTGAAGCTTTTCCAGGCTCTAGGTGCAATGCTTCAGGCTATTAACCTGGTTTTTTTATTGGTCTCTTCTAATATTTGTTAGTTAATCAGGAATTCAGGTTGAGATTTTCTGTTGACACCATGATTATAAAACGTCTGTAGAACCTTTCGTCGAAGCCTTCGCCTCATACATTATTTTTTTCTTCGTGAACTCATGAGAGAACCTATGACTGTCTAATTTTTTACAAGGAAAAGTGAAGGAATAGTATCTTAGTCATGCGCAAAGGTTTGCATAACAGCCAAGAGCGAAATAAGCAACACACTGCATTTATAAGTTCACGTAGATATATGAAAAAGTATATGGATATTTCTTATAATTAATATAAACCCGTATATTATAAAGATGATTGAATGAGAACGTAAAATTATCTAGTTCGAAAGATATGATTTGAATACGTGAGCTAGATTTACTTTTAGACGCTGTTCTTACATCAAGATAAGCTGATACTAAGAGGCATCAGTGATATATGCCGAAGGTTCCATTGTATTTGGATCCATATCTACGCACATATATTGCAGATGGTATTCTTAAATTTTTAATTTTCTATGGGTCTACATGTCCTTATAGCTTATTTTTCATAAATATCAGCATCATTCTTGCTGTAAACCCTCGGTCTTACTTATAGCATATACCTCAAAGAACGATTCATTTACAACGTGATGCCTTGTAAGAAAAAACTTTCTGAGAATTCCAGGGGATATATAGAAATACTTTTAGTGATCTGTGAATTTTCGAATGAAAATCTTATTGTTTGTGATTGATTTAGAGTTCAAAATAAGATCAATATCCTTTCCTCTGGCTCAATCAGTATTTTAATTATGTGAACAGTATAAAGCTCAGAGTATTCTTATACGTACAGCACCCTATATTTTTATGTTAATAAGTAATGATTGTTATAAATACACTAGTGTACTCGTGCTGGAACAATCAGTACTCACTAGAGCCCAGCACTTCATAGAACTATGGAGAGCCCAGCCAAGCTTCTGACTTGCGTCGAACTTGTTTTTAATTTATGTTGAGGAAGATTTGTTATATCAGTGAAGACGAATTATAATTTTTTTAAAATTTGAATTAACCATTTAAAAAAAATAATTTAAATCCATCAATTTAAATTTAGGCAGAGTCGTTCCTATATGTACACTCATGACTCACCCCACTTTAGTACTTCGATACTCTTGCTCTAATAGCTTTAAAACACCAACTACATGAGTGAATCCACTCGAGAGGTATCTGGCACCGGGATTAACAAAAGCGATTTCACCACCATGGAGGCGTATGGTTAATGTTAGTTTTGGGCACAGCATTTCCTTCAATTCATGGGATCCGAGTCAGATTGGCATGGAGCAGGATTAAGATATTCCTCAAACTTTTGCCACTCCTATTGTCAGATGGTCATGGGCACCTGCTTTAAGATGTCGGATTCTTCCTCGTCCTCATCCTTTACAAGCTTACATACAATTGATGTCATCCATACGTTTAGAGCTCCAGTTCTACTTTTAAAAATTGTCTTCGTATTTTAATTTCTCTGATCAAATTCCATATATAACTTCTATAATGAGTGACGTTATTATTTTAGACCAAGCAAAATAATAAAAGTTATTAAAACACAATTTTTTCGATCAACTAAATGAACAGTTTAATGCGGTAATGAGTTGCATAGTTGTCGATTATAGATCTTTAAGGTGGTAGATATGTTATATAAGTATACATGTTAGATATTTTAGGATCAATATTATGTTGAATCATCAAGAGAAATAAATAGTTGGAAAAGGAAACCTCAATCCCTAAAAACAAAATTTTCTCGAGTCTCTTGGATATTAATCTTCCAAATATATGAATATAATCTTCTAGGGTGGATGACTTTTTTGATGATAGGATATTAAATAAGAAGGTACTCATAATTGAGAGACTATGACCCTTTTTATATGGTAAATAATATTTTCTATGAAGGTTATCGATAATCTTTAAGGATTTGAGGTGATTATTTTTACTCTATATAATAGATAGTTAATTGCAATTTTTTATAACTACCATAAAATTATTTTGATCATCAAATTCATCACTAGGAAATATTATTTGCCTTTTTATAGATCCCTGGTGATTATGCAACTTTGCTTATTTCTAATATGGTCCATTATATTAAATTAAAAATAAGTATCCCGGCTTTATACATTGTATAAGGCCATACCTTCTTAATTGATATTTATATAAGCCCATTGAATTAAATATCA